>PVJH01005642.1:0-109834 GCA_004026705.1 Nesogale talazaci | reverse complement strand
ACAAACCTGGCCCCATATTCCCCCAGATCTGGCATGCCTGGACATTCTATTCACCCACAAAAATGTGGTTGCTCACTGTCCCACTCCCTTCCATGTCCCTCTCTGTTCTCGGAGGGGACAGCCTGCAAAATTCACCAACATCTGACAGCACTCTGGTAAGGCCTGCATAGGGTCCTTCTCAAGCAAGGGAATTCTGGGATACCCAATGCCTTTTCCTGTGGCCACCTTTGTGGAGAGGGTTTTCTGATTTTACCAACAGACTCTTCCCCGCTCGCACATGAGATGTTGTTTCTAACAGAGTGGAACTATTGATTGGATGGGTCCCCATGAACACAGGAGTGTCCTGAGGGCAGGGACCGTGCAATGCTTAGTTCTGATTCTTTCTCGGTACAAAGTACAAGTCGCGTGAAAGGAAGGTACGGGATGGATATACATGGGGTCTCCCACAAACACATGCTCCAAGGGAGCTCCAGATTTGAGGCCTGACCTCTTCCTTTTGGGTCCTTGAAAAGGTACATACACCATAAGTCCTGTGAAAGCACAGGCTTGGCCTGGCTTAGCCATCTCTGTGCATTTTACCACCTCTCACAAAACCTAGCACATCAAAAGCAGCACTGTAAGGGACCAAGAGTACCAAAGCTCAGGAGGCCTCACCCTCAAGTAAGGACCCTGTACTCATTTGACTGAAGGAAGAGTGGGCCCCTCCTTCTCTCTTGCACCCTGGCTGGCGTGGTTGCCTTACCCTACTCCTGGCCATGATCAAAAGACTCAACAGGTGAGTCAATTGTTTCCATCGTTAACACAACTGCTTCATCTTTAAGGTGAAGATGTGAAAATCTGCCCTGCTGAGATGTTTTAAAATTAGATAGACACATTTTAAGCAACCAGGAGAATACCAGACTGCAGGTGGGACTGATGATACCTTTTTCCCTTGGTTAGTTAGAGCAGACAGGCCCCCAAGCTGAATAGCCCTGGATTCCAGAAAGAAGACATTCTGTATACCCATAGTCAGTGGGAAGGAAGCCAGAGAGCATGCCAAGCACTGCATTTATCTGTGCAACCACCAAGCCTAAGCTGGCACCAGGTCGGTGCCTGCAAAGTGGCAGGTGGTTGGGATGAATAGCACTTACCTCTCCCTAGGCAGCTGGTGGTTGGGATTGTGGCGGCAGCGGACGCTGAGGCCAAAGAGCTTCCGGGCAGTGCGCTGGATCTTCTGCCTCTGGGCCTCCATGGCACTCTGCAGGAGCTTGTAGCGGTTCTGCAGGTCCCAGTCGTTGCCCCAGTGCTGATGTATACTCCCGATGGTCAGGAAGTGGTTGCTGGGGAGGCGTTTCATAAAGGACTTAAACTCATCTAGCAAGAGATGAAGGCCAAGAGAGAAGGGCTGAGCATGACCTCCAACATCTGGGGGACCCTGCAAATGGTCAGCTCCGCAACAGTAGACTGTGGGCTTGTTCACAAAACTGACTTGTTTGAGGTTCATAGAATACTACATTTGAGGCCCATGAATCCCTGCCTTAGGCTCTGCTCCGACTTGGCCATTTTTACTTTTCATATATTTTAAGCTAAGTGTAAGAATCTTTGTAACCATTGGAGTGAACGGGCATCCTGTCAGTGCTTATGTCTCGGAGTGATAGGTGGAATTGTGTCTCCCCTAAATACAAGCTGAAATATTAATATCTGACCCTATTTACAGGACCCACTAGGGAAGGTGAACATTTTTTTTCTATTACATTAATGGAGCCATATTGAATAGGATGGGGTCCTCAATCCAATGATTTCTCAGTTCTACTGAGAACAAAATTGATATGGATATGCAAATGGTAGGGAGAAGTAGAGAAAGATGTAAAGTACCACCAACAAACGTCAGAAATCAGGAGAAAGACTCACATAAGGAATGAAAATCAACATACTTCTAGCCTGATTTGAAATTTTAGACTCAAGAACTATGAGAAAGTAAGTTCTCATCCTTTAAAGTCACAGTGGTATTTGTGTGACAATAGCACTAGATAAGGAACTTTAGGAGCAGTGTGGGTTGCATAGAGACTGCTAACCACAAGGATCACAATTCAAACCTACCGGTCACTTCTGAGGATGGAGATGAGGCTATTTGTTCCTGAAATGATTTACAGACTCAGTGACCCTAGATATAGCTGTTGGAATTGACTCAGTGGAAATAGACTTGGCTTTTACAAACCTAAAATATTAAAATGCAGGGCTTCCAAATTTCTTTAATTTGAATATCAAAATTAAAATGATATTTATATATAATTCACACTGATAGTTGCTTAAATGTCCTTTGAATCAATTGATATTTTTCAAACATTAAAATTAGAAACATAACCTGTATTTGAATCTTATGTGGCAAACCCTAGTTGCATGCCATTTGAGGAATGGTAGCTAAAAAATAAAGATGAAAAATATATAGGAAAGTCCATTGCTGTGTAGTCAAGTTCATAGGAATCGAATAGAATGGTCTCATGGGGTGTATGACACTGTAAATCTTTAAAGAAACAGATGGCCATGCCTTTCTCCACCTGAGGAACTAGTGGGCTTGAACTGCCAATCTTTGGGTAAGTAGCTGAGTGCTTTAACTCCTGTGCCATTGTAACATTTATGATTGAATGTAAAGACAATGTAAATACACTGGTGAGTAATTGTTGGGTATTATCAATGATCAAACTTCAAAGCCTGCAAGTGGGACAAATAAATTCAGGCATAAACCCAAACTCACTACCAGAGTTGACTATAGTGACTCATAATGACATTAGAGAACAGTTTCCAAGAGTGTAACTCTTTATGAGAGGAGAAAACCCATCTTTCTCCCAAGGAATATTTGGTGAGTTTGAACTTCTGATCTTGTGATTAACAGCCCAACACACAATCACTACATTACCAGGACCCCTAAGCACCAAAATGAAACTTTCTCTTTGACACAGGTTTGACAGAGATCAGAAAATGGATCGATCTCTTTTCTGTGCAATTCAGTCTTCTCTGAAGTCGATCGTGAATATTGTGGAACATCATTTCATAATTTGGGGCACTCCAGCTTAAGGTTGAGGAGAAGCTCCAGGTCCCCCTGGAGAAAGTGTTCTGCCTCACTTTGTAATGTTGAGAATTGAGGGTCAGCATGTGCCAAAACCTGGATGCAGCCTCAGGCGTGACTGAGTTCAGTTTCTGCGTTGAAGCTGAGGGCAGCGTGGGAACCCTGGCTTTCTGAAGACAGAAGAGCCAGTGAAGGAGAGTCAAGACTGGAAATTCACCACCCTTTCCTACCCATGCTCTTGACTCGCTTTCCCTGCCACCAATGGAGGTAGCAAAGAATTGGTGGTTGAAATATTTTGCAGAGGAAAAATGGCGGCATTATTGGAGAAACTCAACCAAACCATGCGAGGCCTAATACTTTCCCTTTATGCCATGGAATCTCCTGTTTAGGAAATCTGTGCTAAAGAAGGCCTTTGTTTTTACTTAACCAATACTTAAAAAGGACTCAATACACACCAGGGGCTAACCACTTAAGGCATATTACTTATTTTGATAGCTGGCCTGTGAAGTAAGTGCCTTTATTGTCCATTCTATAGAACGTAGGGCACAGAGCGTTAAGTAATTTGGCAATGATAACAGAACTAGTAAATGGTACAGAACTAGAGCCAAAGCCTGCGCTCTTTCAGGCACCTCAGACAGTGAAATCTGGGAGCGCGGAAACTCAATGGGAAGTCCTTCTTTCCAGGTCCTGCAAGTTTTCTGCCTTTGACATGGGATAGTCTGAGCACATTTCTCTGACAGGTATTCCACTTCCACAGGTTCTAATCCAAGGATTGAGAGGATGACATGGGGCATAATCCACATTCAGATATAATAGTATCAGATTGACAGGAGAACACAGATGCCACACTCATTGGCTTACACAGTGAGCCAGTTGGGAAGAGGGGACTGGCCCTGGTAACGCTGTGCTGCCCAACTCCCCTCCAGGGAAAGCTCATTTTATATGGCACTCTGTTGAACTTTAAAAGGGTTCTTTTTAGTCTTTTCAATGAACCTCCCTATGGGTTAAATGAGAAAGTAGAACTTAAAATTTGAATGCTTTAATGTGCTTGTTGTTGGTGGTGTCATTTTGCCTAGGAGTAGAAGGAGTTCTCCTGAGGAAGGAAGGATATATGCAATATATGTGTGCAAACCAAGTTTTGTTTGGCCACCATCAATTGGAGTTGTTACCAAGTTAAGGGGCTTTACCTTTGGATGGGTAATTAATCTTTCCAGATACCTGGTTCTGAGTCATCCATGTTAGCAGGCTGAAAACACATATACACCCAGGGCATAGATGCATGTATGTTCACATGATTTGCTTCATAGGGAAGCCATTCCAATAGGAGAGGTACAGAAACATCTAGAACAAATCGTACCCTTGTGGACAGAGAGTGCAACACACAAATGATTGATTTGGCAGCCTCTGAGTCTTTCGTGTTTCTGAACCCAGCCATTCGGTGTGGTTCCCCTTTCTTCCCAAGGACTGAACACTACGGATCCTGATGTTCACACATAGAGCCTACATACCTGCTCTGCTTTGGGGCAATTAGGAGAATCTCTTTGCAAAAGCATTTTATCATAAAATCTCTTTTTTGTTGGAGGCCAAGTAATGGTCAGAATGCATTTCCAGCATAAAGTACTCTCTTTCATCAATTCCCCCGGACATCACATGGACTAATGGGTGCAGGCTAGAAGGCATCCATAGCTCCATTAGAGGCGTGTGGCCCTGTGATGCACTAGGTGCTCACAGAATAGATTGGGGGTTAAAGCCTGGAGAAGGCAGTCATTTTCAAATATTGCTCAACAGGCCTCTGCTTTTATCTCTGGTACACAGTGGCTTCAAGGTAACAATTTGTTTGATCAAAGAGTTTCCAGGATAAAAATGTAAATAAATTCAAGTATTAAAAACACAAACAAGCCTCTTCATTTATCAGATGCGGGAAACTGGGCCTGGGGGATGAAGTAGAAATTTAAAAGTTGAAAAGGCTGCTGTGATCACTGGATTTGGAATCTGGCACTACTGGATTCCATCCTGATGCAGATACTCACCAACTGTGAAACCTCAGAGAAGATGATAAGCCTTGACATATTGTTCTGTAATGTGTGAGTACAATTGCTAATCATAATGATAGATTTGAGGGATACATATTTTCTTCAAAATAGGGATTCTGTATGTATATATTCACTTACAAAACAAATATTCATTGAGCCTATAGTTATATGCTATTAATATACTGTCTCCTTTTGGTGATCTCAAAGACTACCAAGCTTGCCATATCTAAACCTGAGTATGTGATCTTCTTTCCAAATCTCTCAATCTGTTTTCACTCAAAGGATAATACTAGCATTCATCCAGGTAATAAACAGGGAAGTTGAATGCAATCGCTCATACTCTTCTTCTCGTCAACTCTCAGAATCAATAAAATATCAAATTGTGCCAATCCTTCCTTCAACATCTCTTTATATTTCCTCTCTTTCCATCTGTGCCATCACCTCAATCCAATTCATTGTCATCTCTCTTCTCGGCATCTTGTAACGACCATGTTGGTGTGACCATATTCATGTTTTGAACTCTGCACTACAACTAGTTGTTTTCTAATGTTCTACTTAGTGAACTCAGTCTCATGGTGTCTTTTCTGACCATTTGAACTCCCAAGTCCACACCAGTGGTACATAAGACATCACGTCCTTCTTGAAATGCATACTGATAAAATTGTATAAGCACTCTTATGACTATGTGATTAATGTCTGGCTTCTCCATAGAACTCAAAGTCCCTTGTAGCAAGAGTTTCAACTTGAGGCCTAATCTACTGTATTGTTGGGGTGACTGATTTTTCTCTCCTGAACTGCATTTTGCGTAGGCATAAGAAAAAGGAAAGGACTAAGTCCCCTGAGAAGAAACTCCCAATTTTTGGAGGTTGGGGATTCTTTAAAGCAGTGGTTCTCAAACTTCCTATGGTTGGAACCTGCTAATACAGTTCCTCATGTGGTGGCAACCCCCCAATCATAATATTACTTTCATTGCTACTTCACAACCATAATTTTGCTACTGTTATGAATCAGACAACCCCTGTGAAAGAGTCATTTGACCCCCAAAGGTGTTACGACCCACAGGTTGAGAACTGAAGCTTTAAAGAGATGAATAATATGTAGCTAGCTAGATAAAAAGATGAACAGAGGACATAAAAAGAGACTTGGGAATCAGTACAACTATCTTCAATCTTCCACTCTCTTCAGAGACATGATGTATAGTTTACCTTTTTTATTTCCTGGACACAACAGACAAAATACATCATATAACCCTATGAGTTGAGTATCCGTGCCATGGCAGGAAAGGTTCTAGATTTGCCAAATGATAGAGTGTGAACTTTGCCCTCTAAGCAGTCCTTGTTCCAACTATAGATGCGTTCTCTTCTCTAGACTGGACATTCATGCAGTATCACTAAATTGAGCTCTCTACCTGAATTCTCCAGGTCTTTATATGCTTCGGCCCAGGACTTGGCCATGTTGGCCAGCGTGTACTCCATGATCTGGATGTCGGTGATGGGACAGTTGCACTGGGGGAACTCCTCCGCGCACTGGCACCTGCACTGGCTATTCTGGCACACGTACTCCCCCTCACCGTTGCACATGATGTAGCTCAAAGCTGACTGGACAAACTTCTCTTGCAGGTACTGAGGGAAGATGATCTGAAGACCTGTTCAAGAATAGCAGAAAAAAGGGGGGGGGGGATAGAGAAAGGTTAAAAAAGGTGTTTCATTAACACTTTGAAAAGGTGGCGCGTAAGAATTCTTAGCTGCTATATTTTTCCCAGGGAAACAAAACTAAAATAGATCTGGGCCTGCCAGAACCAGGCAGAAAAAAAGCCTGTGAAGTCTCAACTTGCATGCTTGATAGTTCTTCAAGCTTCCCTGATCATAACTTTGGCCAGCTCTGAAAAGCTAGTCCATTCCATTACCCCTCTCCAAAAGGATTGTCCATATATAAGGGCCTTGTGGTCTCTGTTGGCCCTTTGAAACCACAAACAGTTTAAGAATCACATAATCCAACAAGTTAAATATGACAACTAAAAATGATAAATTACAAAATATAATTATTGAAGACTTCTTTATCAAATAAGGTTTTCAGGAAATCCAGGGTTAGGTTTTATATCATAAAGGGATCGACCGCACCCACATAGGCACTTAAAGTCATTTATTTGTTTGTTTTTCCTGAGAACATCCTACTTTGACAATGGTCGCTATTACTATCGATGTTCAGAAATGAATACTATGTTGTGTCTGTACATCTGCACGCTGACATTTTGGAATGATAAATCTTATTAGATTTTTCAGTTTTCATAACAATCAGCAACAAAATTGCTGGAACTTTTTGACCAAGTTAGGTGCTTTCTAAATAAACAAAAGCTGTGTCTAAATTTAAATTTTTCTTATTTTGATTTTTATCATGCTCTTGATCATACAATAGCTATGTAAACAGAATAAAAAAGGAAGTAAAGATTATTCAGAAGAAGATTTCAAAGGGCAGATCAATAAATAAAGTCAAATATCATAATGGGATGTGCCCATACCCAGAAATAGGAAACAAACAGAAAACAATACTCTATGCACTTCTTAGGGTGAAATAACTATCCCACCAAAAAACAAGCTTTGTGATATCATATTGAACAGTATTTAGGAAAATTATTAAATGCTGTAGGGAATATCTAAAAGATAAAAGAAATATTTAAAGTACAGAATTTCCTATCAAAGAGGTGGAATCTACCCTGCCAATCCAGGCAAGTTCAATGACCTTATTTGCAGGCACGATGGAGATAAATAGATGATAAATAGAGGCCACATACACACAAACACTCTGCTTGGCATTCCAGATGACAAGACACATGGAGCTACAGGAAATTCCTGGAGCTAGAGGAGCCACATGGAGACCTACACTAATGCTTACATTGTCACTAGATCCACAAGACTTTCTACTCATTAGCCTATGATCTTCCTGCATTTGGCATCACTGCAAGTGTTTCATGAGTCTGAAGAGGGGTTTATAGATTCTTATCAGACATATGAACTAATATCAGACTTATGGACTTGATCAACACTGGAATGGGATGTTTTCTCAATGTCGAATGGCTCTTGTATATAAAGCTCTTTCTTATGCACACATGAGTGTCTATGGAGTTGTTTCTCTAATCAGCCCTGACTCACACAATCACTCTACCAAAAAGAACTGGTAGATGTTCAAGCATTTCAGGATGTATCATATGATAAAATACTAATTTTCTTTTTTGGGGGAATCAACAGAATAATATCCAGATTTGTCCAGCAAATATGATAGTATTCAGAGTTTTTTCCATCACCAGGGTAACATTCATATTTGGACCCAGTCCAAGAAAGAATATCCAGGGCTGAACCCCGGTGGCGTAGTGGTTGTGTGCGGGACTGCGGCCCACTGGGACGGAGGTTCAATTCCAGCAGTGGGGCTGGGCCTCCTACTCCCATCCCCGGAGAGCAGTGATGAAAGAAAGAAAGAAAGAAAGAAAGAAAGAAAGAAAGAAAGAAGAAAGAAAGAAAAGAAAGAAAGAAAGAATATCCAATAGAATGTAGCATTTCAGGAACTATAATTAATATTACATCTAAACAAAGTGTTGATGACATTTCAAAAATTCGTTCAGCAGTTTACCAATAGGGAACTCCCATAAATTCAAGCAGGATTCAGAAGGGTATTGCAACAAGGGATACTATATTGCTGATGGCAGAGGAAAGCTGACTAAAAGGTGGGAATTTTCAAAAGATGTCCATGTGCATTTTAATGACGGTGTGAAGGCATTGGATAACATAGTTAAGAATGGGATTCTCAGTGTAGCGGGTACGTATCCTAAGAGATAGCTATTTAAACACAACAAAGCATCCTATGTGGCGTTATAACAGCAGATACCTTGGGGTTGTATCTTTTCACCATAATTGTTCAATCTATATGCTGAACAAATAATCCCCAAAGTGGGACTACATGAAGAAGGCCATAGTAGCATCCTTTACAATTGCAATGGCACGACTTTGCTTGCTGAAAGTGTAGAGAACTGAATGCCTGTACTGATGAAGATCCAAGAGTACACTTGGCTTGCACTTCAACATAAAGAAAACAAAATCCTCACCACTGGACCAGTAAACAATACCTTGATAAATGGAGGGGGAGGAGGGGATGAACTTGTCAATGATTTTACATTACTTGAATCTGAAATCCATGCACATGGAAGCAGCAATCAACAGACAATAAATCCAAAGATTTCCGTCATTGAAAAATAAGCCACGGAAGACCTCTGTCCTGTTAGAAAGCAAAGACGTGGCTATTAGGATGAAGATATGTCTCACCCAACTCATAGCATTTTCAATAGATTCCTATACATTTGAAAGCTGGACAATGAATAAAGAATACAGAAGAAAAGTGTCCACCTTTGAATCATGGTGCTGGCTATGAATATTAAATACCTTATGGACTGCCAGAAGAAAGAATATATCTACCTTAAGAGAGGTACAACCAGCATGCTCCTTAGAAGCAAAAGTGATTAGATTTTTGGCCCACATATTTTGGAGATGGAATTCAGAGAAATCAGCGTGCCCAGAAAAGAACACCATAATAGAAAGGCCCTCAAAGCAATGATGAACAAAAATCAGTGCAACTGTGTTGGAACCCAGCAATCATTAGAAAGAGGGTGCATGATCTGGCAGTGCTTCTTTATTTTGGAAAGAAAGTCTCCAAGAATCAGAACTGCTTCAATAGTCTGTACCAATAAATAAAATACTAGAGGGCTGTGGAGAGAATGGCATGAAATAATACATGCAAAATGTCTAGAATAGTTCCTAGGACCAACAACATATACTATTTTTAATTTATATGATAATGCCATTCCTGTTATGAAATTTGATAAATGTTGAACATCTTCAAGAGTATTCCAAAGAAAAGGATATTCATGAAAGCAGTCTTCAAATAAAATAGAACTTTTATTAATAATTTTAAAAAGAGAAGATATAGTTGTCCTGTTAAATGGACCCTAGAGGAAGAGCAGGTGAAAATGGTGTTTGTAACAGCTTTATCGGAAGGCTGTGGCACACCACATGGGTGGCGAAATGCCATACCAGTGATGATCCAGGGATCCATATGAATCAAACCATTGCTTAACTAGGCTTCTTGACAGGGAATTCCGATGCCAAAATGGTGGGTAAAACAAGGTAAGCGTTAAAGTGCTTTCTAAACCGAGTCTACAGTTCTTTCAAGGCATGCATTATTGAATCATTTTATCTATATCACCATTTTTGCTTCCAAAGCAAAATTTATTTTTGGCTGATCCCAATCCCCTATAGGCATCTGGGTCTATGGATTGCGGTTATGTTTCTGCTGCTTAACGGCACTCTATAGACGACATTCTCGGTCCTATTTTTCTAGCTTGCTCATCATTTTCTCCTTCCCTTTTGTGCGGGATAAAATATTCTATTCTTGGTCCCAACCCAAAAGGAATTCGGGGAGAGCATTTTTAGAAAATTGCGCCAAATCATTTTTCCACTTGGCAAGGATACAAAAGGCAGTATTACCTACCCTATTTAATGCAACTGAAAACAGATAAAGTTTGGGGTTGGGGGGTTTCTAAGAGCAGCTGAAACAGAAAACTAGCTGCTATTTAAAAATGGAAACTCAGAACATTTCCGAGCCGTCTCTGAGGCAAAATCTCCTGGGCAATTTTGAAAGAGAATAATGAAGACATAGCAATTAAAAAGCACTTTTCTGCAAAATGTCATTACTGTTTAAAGTTACATAACCATTTCTACAGCAGCGGAGGTTCACACAGCAGTCACAGTCAGAGCCCTCTCTCGATGACCTGTGTGCAACGAAGAGGCCCATTGCTGACCCCATAGCTCGGCGCCTGAATCCCACCGGCATCAATGGGAGTCATAAATCATTTGGATTGGGATTTGGCCTGTGGAACTCCCGCTTGAAAGATATACAGCTGCCAGCTGGGAGAGCAGATTCTGTCCCCACGGTACACACACACACACACACACACACACACGGAAAGGAAAACTGAGAAAACAAGAAAGGGAAAAGGGCCACCAAGTTTGCGGAACAATGACATCTTATCTCACAAAACCTAGTTAGACAAGAGCTGAGTTTCACCCACGCTGAACATATGGAATATTCCTCCCTCCATCCATCTCGCTATACTTTTAAAACCACACACGCACACGGGCGCACACACAGAAAACAACACTTGCTATACTTTTAAAGGGAACGTTTCGTTGAGTGGGCCGGAGAGAACATGCGAACGCCAATGCCATCTTGCTTCTCTCTGCCTGTCGCTTGCCTGCTCTGCCCGATCCTCCCTCGCACGTCCTCACTGACACACATAGCTTTGATTTCTTTTAAAGCAGTATTTGCGTGCCTGGACCTGGTTTCTCCTTCTGTGTCACATCATGGGCTATTTCTAATGCCTTGTCACTCCCCCTCCTTTCAGATAATATCCTTTTGTTGACTTGGAACATGCCAGACATTTCACCCTTCCTTCGACCGCTTCCATATGCCAGCGTTTTCTCCCTATCATCCTGTCCTTGCTCTTTCCTATGAAGGAGCTACTCTTTTCTCAGATCTCTATGTGGCTCCCTGGTAACTTAGACTTTCCCAAACAAACCCTCTGATTCGAGTTGAAATACGACACAGCTATAAACACTGTCTTTTAGGATCTTCTATTTTCTCCATCAGATTCATTACTGATCAAAATGCCCTTTAGAGGGCAGTATTTCAGAGGTTGGGAGTCCTCTCTGTCCACTAGAGTGGGCACTAAGGCCAAGTGTAAAATTGTCTCTAACTACATGCAGGGCTGCTATGAATTAGAATTGATAGGAAGCTGGAGTAAGAGCAGTAAAAGGGGAAGAAAACCAACTACCCATCCTCATGCCAGCTGAATACAAAATTGTCCCATGAGACAATCCTATCTCGTGCTTACCTGACAGGACAGAGTAGAACTGCCTCTGTAGTGTCCAAGATGGTAACTGTTAGAGGAGCAGAGAGTTCCATCTCTCTTCCTCGGAGCATCTGCTGGGTTCAAACCATTGACCTTATTGTTTGCAGCTCAAAGAAAAACTACTAAACCTCCAGGGCTCAATATGAGGTCACTGGAGGAGCATTATTTCTGAGACCAATGGATATCCTTGTCCACTTCCAGCAGTAAGTCTACATGAGATTTGCAGAAATTTCTGAGGACTCACTGCATTACTGAATTTCAATCATCAGGGATACTGAAATAAAAAAAAAGACACTGCCTCCACCCATATACATTTTATCTCCAGAGACATTGTCAATCAAGCTGTGTAAAGCAAACAGATGGTTGAAGAGTTTTTTCTCAGTGAGTTTAAGGGTCATTGAAAGTCTATAAAAGAAGACTCAATCAACAGATAGTAAAGGCCAATTTTCTACTCTGCCCTTTAGCCTCATGTCTTGAAGATAAGAATTCTTAGTGCTCTCTTTCCTTTAACAAGTAGTATATGGATTACTTTTGGACAATATAGAGAAAATGCTTAACACAGTTTTCTTACTTTCTAAGGACATCAGGAAATTACAAGTAGAATCAACCCGAAAGCTCACAAGCTGTAGTGAATTACTTTATATGGCCCTTCCAGCCACAGTTATTGTTAAGTCCCAACAAAAGACTAGGATGAACCATGAAAATGTGAAGTGCTTGTGGCCCACCAAGGGGATTGTATAGCTTGATAACTGCCAACAAGGATCATGACACCCCTGTGGGAGTGGAGCCTTGAAAATAAGCTATATGAACCACAATGAGGAGCATGTCCAACTTCACATGGGAAGAAAGGGACTCTCACAACAACCAGGAAAGAAGAATCACAAGCAGAGCGCATCCTTTGTACTTAGGATCCCTATACAAGAGCACCCTTGGCCTAGAAGACAGGGAGTTGTGACACCAAAGACAGCAAGAAGTGGTAAAAAGTCTAGGCAGCAGAATCAAAACACGCTACAAGATGCAGTGGGGAGCTTCATGGCCCACATAGTAACAAAACTGAGTGTCTTCCTGTAGGAGATTTGATTATAGGATAGAACAGGATATCTTTGAGCACTGAATTGGCGGAGCTGAAGGACCTCTGTTACACTTGCCTCCTCAGGACAGAGCCCAGGCTCAGAGCAATAGGACAAGGGAAAAGTGTGCCTGGGGTGCCATTTGGAAGAGGCTGTTCTGATAGAAGAACTGTATCCTGAATGTTCCTGAATCTGGATTTTAACCTATTAAAAATGCATCCTAATTAAAAACATGATCATAGGCATTGCCTCTGAGTTGTGTAGTCATTGTAATGGATTATTGAGTTCCATAAGGAAGGCTTTGGCAGAGAAGACATTGGAAGGTGAAGGCATGCCTGATATCCACTGAGAGAAATAGGCTTTGGTCTGTTGATTTTGATTCTCCTTGCCTCTTGAGAAGGTAGACGAGATCAGATGTAGCAGTCATGCTATTTTTGCAGCTCATAATACAACCAGAGAGAAAGGCCACAATTGATGATTAAAACATAGAAACATAGAATCATGAGAGAAATGCAGTAGGGACTCAATAAATGCTTTTCAGTTATTAATTAAACCATTGGACTCTTATGAAAATAAAGAAAACTAGGTCTGGAGATAATAATTGTGGATTTCTTTGGTGGGTATGGGACATAAGTTGCACCTTGAAGTATAAGCAAGGTCTGGATAGATAAAGAACAGCCATAGCATTCCGTGATCAGGGAAAACCTTGTATAGAAATGGTTACTGTGCAAACACCTTGGCTCTATCTAAGTCAAGTTCAAGGTAAAATCCAGGCATCTTCATGGACTGGTTTTGCTCAACTGTTTTATTCCAGTCTATTTTATAATTGACTAATATGGTAGGGAATTTTTTTCTTGTGGAGTTGCTCTTTTCTAAACTAAGTCATTAAGTATTAAATGCACGAACTCTTACAGTATCAAGAGGAAGCGAGAAAATACAGATTCTATTTTGGTGGAGTATAAATATTTTTCCACACTGTTCTTGCATCAAAACGTGGTCCCCTGTAGACTTCTCTGAGCCCTATAGGAGTCCCAGCTGTTGTCTTGTTCTTGCTAAGTTCTGCTTGTCAAATTCTGTCCATTTCTGAAATGCAAGAGGTGGCTAGAACAGCAACTAGGATTGCACCTTTTGCAGAAAGTCAGCCCGATCCCCTTCCTCATGAAAGCCCAGGGATTTGAGACTGGCAGAGAAAGGACTTTATGGCTTCAACAGTCAAGCTGAACTCCAGTGTAATGAAGGCATGCAGGTCAATTACCCATCTGTTTGTGTTTCTATTGCTGTGAATTACAGTATCCATCGCTGACAGCTCATTGGAGTGGAATGAAAATAAGGCGATAATTCACCGGGTGAAACTGTGCAGAAAGGGCGAAAAGGCTATGATCTCATTCAGCAGTTCGGCTCTCCATGAGGGGTCATTTACACCCTGGGAAATGAAGAAAGGCAGCCACCTGGGGGTACAGAGGCTAGGCTTTGGCTCCCCCAAAGTAAGAATGAGGAAAGGCTCCCTCCTACCTTGAGGAACATTTGCAGTCACAAGAATCACTGTCTTCTCTGTAGGATACTGAGGAGCAGACTTGGAAGCCTTAGATAAAAGACGCAGCTAGACGTACCGCAACACAACCGAGCTGACAGCTTTTTTAATGTCAGAGAAGTTCTGAGGAAGACAGACTGTTTGCTTTGGTCCTTAAAGAAGCCTCTTTGTGGGAAGTACACAAGTAGCCTTCAAAAGTTGACATGGCAGGGATGCTTTAGAGAACCCATGATTTAAATAGCATGCGTTTGAGTAGGATTATCATGAACTCATGTCCAGTGCCCCCTGCTGAAAGTGTTTTCTCTTCAAGATAATTATCCACCTCACTCTCAGCACAGAGATGGGTTTGCATAATTCTTGGGTCAGGGGGGCTGAGCCCCGGTGGCATAGTGGTTGAGTGCGGAACTGCAGCTCACAGGCTTGGTGGTTCAAATCCAGCAGCAGCTCTCCAGGAGCAAGACTGGACCTTCTACTTTCACCAGAGGGCAGTGATGCCCTTCCGCACCCCCCCCCCCAAAAAAAAAAAAAAGAAAAACCAAGCAACCAAACACACAAAAAACTCTTAGGTCAGGGAAGAATGAGGGTAAGTGTTACATTCATTTCTAAGACAAAGCTGTAGGAACCAACATGTGGTTTCATCTGTTTCACAACTCCTACTTTTGTGAAATCCACAAAGGGGAGGGTGGGGATCACCTTTATACTACAGGCAAAAATTCCAGAATTGCCAACACAATGTAATCTAGCATATGGATAGATACAGGAATTGGAAAATAATGCAACATAGGCCAAAGATGACTGGCAGCCTATGTTTATAAACACATTTTATTGGAACATCACCACACCCATTCATTTAAGCATTATCTAAGATGGCTTTTAAGGGGTCAGGGTGACACAAAGATGAAGCATTAGCATTCAAATACACACAGAGGCTCCACAGGTAAAACCATGTAGTGATCTGCTGTGGGAAAGATTATAGCCTAGAAAATCATCTGGGGCAGTTTCCCGCGGACACTGTGAGTTGCACATCAAATGAACTGTGCCTCACGATGACAACATGGCTGCCTGTAGGCTTGAATAGGAGAGTTGAACAGTAGTCGTTGGAAATGTGTGGTCAACAAAGCCTAAGCTAGTTACAACCTAGCCTTTTAGAAAGGAGTTCTAGTGGCATAAAACTTAGATTGCTGAAAGGCTGGTAGTTTGAACCCACCAGCTGTTCTGTGGGAAAAGGACAGAACAATCTGTTTTGGAGAAAAAGCCATGGCAATCTGATGGGGCAGTCGTACTCTGTCCTGTGACGTTGGGATGAGTTGGAATGAACTTAACAGCAGTGTGTTCAGGTTGGTCAGGACTCTTACAAGGAGCCATTGTGGCCCTCTGATTAAGCACAGAGTTGCTAATTGCAAGGCTGATGGATTTTAGCCATCAGCTAGGCAATCCTCTCAGGAGAAAGGTGAGACAATCTGCTTCTATACGGATTGCAACTTCAGAATTCCTGCGGGTCAGTTCCTCCGGTAGAATTGCTGTTGCAGAGGCACTATCAATTGGAAAAGACTCTAGGACTCTTTCCCTTCACAGGGAAAGTTTGCCAAACTCAGTGCTAGATGAATATTAAGATTCTTCCCAACCTTCATTCTCTTTGATCCCACTGCTGTTCATTAGTGTACTAAACAAAGGTGTGTCAGGCATCCTTTGTGAGCCAGACACTGTTCTAAGCTAGGGGGAAAGGGCAATGAACTAAAACAAATTCCTTAATCTCATGGAACATAACTTTTAGAGAGGGAAACATATCACACATTAATAAATAAAAAAGATGTTTACACCGATAAAAGGAGCTGAAGGCAGGAAGACTAAAAAATGATACTCTGAGTTTGAAAAATAGAATATAAACTGAGAAATTGCACAAAGAAGATGGCTTTCTTTATTAAAATCAATCTCATAAATTATAAACATACAGATTCTGTAGATCAGCATTTCCTAGAGTGAGTGACATCACATCCTGGGGAATGCTGAAATGAATGGGGGTACGGAGCTATCAAAGCAGATACTTTTACTTTCTCCTGGATGATGAACTATAATCCAAATGTTTTTAACTGCCAAGGGGCACTGAGAAACTCTTTTTTTTCTTTTTTAAAAACAAGCAGTTTAGGGCTGAGCCCCGGTGGCATAGTGGTTGTGCGCGGGACTGCGACCCACTGGGACAGAGGTTCAATTCCCGCTCACAGGAGCAAAGGCTGGGCCTCCTACTCCCACCACCAGGGCAGTGATGCCTTAAAAAAAAAAAAAGCAGTTTGGAAACCTATTCTCTTGATGCTCTAAGAAGAGGTTGCTTCTTTGCAGATGCTTTCTCCCAGCATCCGAGTTAAAAAACAAACAACAACTTGATATTCTGGTCTTAGTTATATCCTGCATACTACTGACAGTGTTGTTTGAACTTGCAAAGCTCCTTCCTGTCTTCCCACTATTGTTCCCAGAAACTGGAAAACACTTTTCAACAATTCTTTACTAAACCCACTCTTCTCACCCCCAAGCAATTTAACCATGGGATGGGTGTGGGAGACAGAAATGCTCTAAAATTTATGTGGTAATGAGGGTATAATTCTCCCGGCTATGATTAAACTATGAAGAAGGAGGAGAAGATGGGGGGCGGGGCAGGGCTAGGAGGGGGAGGGAGAGAAAGAGGAAGAGGAGGAGGAAGAGGAGAAGGAAGAGGAAGTGAAGGAGGAGGAGAAGAAGAAGAAGAAAAAGAAGAAGGGGAAAGCTTCAATGTCTTTTAGCTAAAAGTTTGTACACTGAGGGTCCTCCCTGACAATTTTTGTTAAAGGACCACTTTCCTTATGTTCTCTGCTCCGACTTGCTATTGTTAGGTGCTGGTTAATTGCTTCTAACACATGGTGAACTTATGTACGCTGTAAGGAAACACTACATGATTCTTTACCAGCCTCACAATTGTTGCTATATATGCACCAACTGCTGAAGCATGTACTATGTCAATCCATCTCAAGATGGCTTTTCACTTGTTCAGCAGCTATCTACTTTACCACGCGTGACATCCTTCCAGAGAGACTGGTCCCTCCTAATGCCCCTACATGTCCAAAGGAAGTGAGATAAAATCTCTCCATACTGGTTAGTAAGAAACATTCTAATGGAACCTCCTTGAACAAAGATTTGTTTTTCCTTCTGCCAGTCAGTCCAGCAATACTATAAAACAATTTTTGTTTGGTCTTTATTCATCACCCAGCTTTTATGTGAATATAAGACAATTAAAAATGTCACGCATCCTTGCTTTTTATATCTTAAAGAGTTTGTTTTTGTTTTTAGGAATAAGCACCTCTTACACATGTGCCAGGATGGGAAGAGCATTTGCCTTTTTGAGCTTTGGTTTCCCCAAGATAAAACTCCAGCTCCTTTCCCTCGAGCATATAACCATCTGCTCGGCTACTGTGGCCTGGCCTACAGGCACGAAGCTTGCCCTGCTGAAGCTGATCCTAGAGAAGATGCTGACTTTGGCATCTATTTTCCTTTCAGCATATATTTCTTGAATTGTCTTTGATCACTTTTTATTTGAAATCTCTTCCACTTCGGGAGTCAGGTTAGCCCCATTCTTCCTGTCCAAGAGCAGTGCACAGTGGGACTCCAAGCCTGGCACTACCATGTAATGTTAATGAGTACGGAGCAGGTCCTCACCAGGGTCAGATCAGCTTATTGTTGCCTGTACTGTTTATGACATCGATGATCCTTGTTTTTTGACAATGACACTCGGGGCTCCAGAAGTTCCACACATCCAGCCTTAGAAGTCGGCATTTCTTACTATCTCCTCTCAAGCAAATTGTGTGGAAGGGACAGGTGCCAGTTTTAGTGTTGGCAGCTGAGAGTTCCAGGGCATACTTCCTCTAGTTTTGGGAGGGCTTTCACTTACCCCTGGTCTTGTGGTCAGATGCCCATCATTTGGCGCTAACTGGAACGAGTGAAAGATGTCTTTTGCAGAAGATTTTCCCAATTCAATATATAAGAATGTAGCTTCAGAACTAGGGGAAGGCTAACAACATAAAATATGAAGAAAGTACAACATTGCTGGCTGGAACCTTCAGTTGATGATACTAAAAACAAGAATCTTCAAAGTGCATCAGTATGCACTATCCTGATGCACAGTAAAAGTACTGAAGTTTTTAAATATTTCAATTTTCTTGAATCCACAATTATCACTCATGGAAGCAACAGACAGTAATCAAGTGGTACACTGTATTTTAGGGCAAATCTATGCATTGGTTTACTCTCTGAATACCCACAATTACATTGACATAATGGGTCATAATCTTAAAGTCTTGTATTATTAGTTCTAATGTATTATTAGTACTATTCTGTTATGAGAATGGAATATTCATAATGGCTGTGGACAAAATCCATCTCCTCACTGGTGAATTCATACTACTTAGTACAGTACATTATAGAATTGGATACCTATTTTAGGACCTAAGCATAGCATAGGATGAAAGAGTACTTGAAGCAACTCACAGTTATCTAAAAATGAATTAAGATAATTAAATTTGGAGATTCACCAACATGAAAAATAAATGGGTTTTCATGGAGATGTCAATTTATTTTTTAAGTGGTGTTCCTGTTAATTCCTGGTGTTCTCTGTTCAGTCTTAGTCATTACCATCTTAAAAAAATAAATTGCTGCTTAGAATTTACACAGCAAAACATAAAGCAATTCAACTATTCCTATATGCATGAGAGGCCTTTAAGAATTCATAGAAAATGCTTATCATAAAAATCCATGCATGTGTTTCAAAATTGTTTTATAGCAAAATAAAGTAGTACTAACTTGACATAAGATTTTGAATAGAATTCAGATGGGGACACTTGGATAAAACATTAATTTGAAAACAGCCCCTATCAGAGTAACATGAATTCTGCTGAAATTGAATCAAAACAAATATCAAACATATGGTGAAACTTGGGTGGAAGAATGGAGAATTTGTTGGTGCTTTATAAAAAGTTTATGAGAATGACATCCCCAAAGAAATAAGAGGTTTGTAAGAGGGTGACTTATTTTAACTATAGACACTGTAACATTGAAGATGAAGGCCACAGCTGCAGACCATAAGTTCAATTTGTGAGGAAAGAATTAATCTTGTTCATGCCCTAATCAAAGAGAGTCAGCAATTAACAGAAGAAACAGTAGCCAACACCATAGACATCTCAACTTATGCAGCACAGACAATTCTGACTGAAAAACTAAATGTGAGCAAACTTTTTGATTGTTTGGTGTCAAAACTTTTGCACCCAGGCTAACTACAGATAAAAACAGAGTTTTTCAGTGAAATTTAAAAAGAGGCGATAATGGTAATTATCGATATATAGGAAGAATGAAAAATGAGATAAAAATGTCTTTACCATTATGACCCTGAAGACAATGCACAAAGTACCTTGAGGTGAAAGCGATCCCAAGTACAAGAGGACTAATAGAAAGCAAAGGAATTGTTCATTTGGTCTCATAAACTCCTAGTCCTCTTTCACATTTCCAATAAAATGCTACTTTGCCAGCAAAGCCTTCCCTGGCCCTACACTTAACCCAAACTTTGAATATCCCATTCAAAACACTCAACCTTTTTCATAATTATGTCTCTAGTTGAGTATTTTATTGTGTAATATGATCAACAAATGACATGAAGGCAAGATTCTGTTCTATTTTGATCATGATAAAAATCCTAGTGCCTACATTTTGTCTAAGGCGTCCAGGTGAAGGACTCCATGGATAAGCAAACATTCAGCAGTTTGAACCTATCAGTAGTTCCACAGGAAAAGAAACACTGGACATGCCACCCTGTAAAGACTACAGTTGGACAGTTTTACTCTGTTATATAGGGCCTTGGTGATCTAGAAGCAACTCAAGAGCACATAACAATAAGCATATGCCCAACAGTTAGCAGACACTCTGGCACAGTTAATGAGTGATGGGATGGGACAATAGGTGGAGGGACTTATCTCTGTCTTCATGACTTTGAAAAAAACATCGAGTCTTCATTTTATGGATTCTCCATTTTCTTTATCTGGATTTCCCGTGTCTCCATATCTTTTCTGTACCCATATACATGCTCTGGTATAAGCAAATTTGTAGGGTAGAATTAGGGTCATGAGAGTGGGGTGGGGGAGGATAGGAAGCATTAAAAACTAGGAAAAAGCTGTATGTTACATCAGTGTTATACTACCTCCTGACTGGCCCATCTCCTTCCTGGTGCCCTTCTGCAAGAGGATTCCCAGTTGCCTACAGATGGATCTCCACTCCATATTCCCCCTGATTCACAATGATATGATTATTTTGTTCTTTGATACCTGGTACCTGACCCTATCAACACCTCATGATCACACAGGCTGGTGCGCTTCTTCGATGTGGGCTTTGTTGCATCTGAGGTAGACGGTCATTTGTTTATCTTCAAGCCTTTAATATATCAGATGCTATATCTTTTGGTAGTCAGGCACTATCAGCTTTCTTCACCACATCTTCTTATGCTCCAATTTTCTCTTCAGTGATCATCTAAGAAGATGAGCATCTCAGAATTCAGGACTATTAGAACAAAGTGTTCCTGTGTTTAGAGAATACATGAGTAGAAGCTCAATGTCCATCTGCTTCCTTATTACTAAACCTATAAATATGAGTACATAGATATACTTCTCCATCATCATATATAAATATATTTACATATGTATATGCCTGAAGCTTACTTCAAAAAACTGGGCTAAAAATTGAATGATGATGATGTTGATTGTGGTGGCAGTTACATGATCAAGTAGGCTTGTCAAATGTAGAGGGTGGCCTTAATGTACATAAACTGTATCCCAATGAATCTGAAGACAGATTCAATGAGATAACACATGGAAAGTTCTTAGCATGGAACAGTTGTTCAGGTGAAGCCAGTTACTATTCTTACTCATGTTCTGTTGCTTTCTGTGTTCAGGCAGTCCTTATTCTAGCAACCCAAAATGTCTTACACAGCCCTAAAATTGTAATAAAATTCTTATCACCTTGTACTATGTGTGGTTATGTACATGCTCTTACTAGTCCCTGAACTTTCCCTGAACTTTTTGATGATAAAAGACAATGCCTATCCATTCCCATGACTCCCAAGCATTTATTCAGATCAGAATAAGTATACTAGGTATGTTTGAAAGAAAGTGGATTTGAGATAGAATATGCTTCAGAGAGAACTTTGAGTCTTTGTTCTATGATCAATATGTTCTGTATCTCTTGTTTAGCAGACCACAAATATTCCCCCCACTATCATGGGTGAGGCTTGAAAACTATTTTGACCTAATATCAACAATTACACAGACAGATGTTGGAAAGAAAGAAAGGAAGAAAACTAAGAACTAAGAGAACAATCATGCTAAAACATGACCACACATTTTAGCAAAAACAAAACCAAAAAACTTTGCTTTGGACCTATTGCTATTCCTTATGTTTCTTGAGGATGTCCTACATCAGAGACCCACATGCTGTAGAGATAAATTTAAGAAATTTAGTACAAGTACAGAGAGGTCCTAGATTGAAAAAAAAAAAGGCTAAATATATAAAGATGGCGGTTCCACCAGACAAGCTATCTGTCAGCATTTTTGATCAGTTGAAGCAGGAGATAACATTTCAAAATCATGATTGCTGGAGAGAAAATCAGAGATGGTGAAGGCAGACTATCTGAAGACAGGGAATTTGTAGGGACTTGTGGATAACATACAGATTGCATTACATCAGTAAGGAGTTCCAAGAGCAGGGGAATTATGTAATGTGGCTCTTCTAGCCACAGTCTCTAACTCCTACCAAACAACCTTTTCCTGCATGGATAAGGTAAAAAGGTGAGGCAAGCTACTGATAGAATTCACCGGGGAGTCATTTCAAATAGGATTCCTCTGAGTCTCATCTTGCTATGTATAAAATGAGCCCTCTGAGAAGCAAGAGCAGGGATCTCATTACCGACAAGAGTTGGGAGTGACACATATTCTCTGAACCTGAGATCCCTGTGCAGTGATCCTCCTGAGTTCATAAGACACCTATAACATCAAAGGAGGAGGAGCAGAACCAGGAGTCAGAGTATGGACTTACAACCCATAGAGCAAGTTAAGATCAGTGTTTTGGTGTAGGAGACAGACTTGTGGAGTGAAGTACCTCTGGGCACTTAATTGGGGAGTTGGACTTGCTGACCTACATAGAGCTGAATACCTTTGGTCTCAGGCTCACTGGAGAAGAGTGAGATGCCTCTGGGCATTTAATTCTGGAAACTGGATTGTTGGTCCAGGGAGTTTAAGCTGAATGCCTTCTGATTAAGACTTAGAGCAGAATGGTATGTCCTTTGGGCATCTATTAGCAGACTGGACAAAACTTTGTAACATGTCTTGATAAACAACTCAACCCTGAGCACTTCTCATTGACATTACAACTTGTGCACTTCCTTAAAAACCCTTTAATGATTAGTTTCTCTGAGTTCTGAATATTCCTTTCCATGGATATTAGAACCCAGCGTAAAGAGTAGAGATGTAAAACAGAGAATGTAAATTGAGGCACTACAGAAAGTATAACTTTGATCAATTTCAGAATGGTCAGAGAACAATGGTAGAAAGGTTTTTGGGGGTGAGCAGGGGCTATTATTGATATTTCTTTCTCGAGCATTTTAGTCTCTGGAGTCTACTGTACAGTTTTATTAATAATGTTGTGTGTTGAGACCTTTGGGGCTCAGACTATTGCATCCTGCATGTTGACTATGAAGGGAAGATCTCTTGGGGATAGCTTGTGACATGCTGTGTCTGCCAGACCAGAGAGAAAAGGGCAGGGATCCTTCATTTAGGGGATATGGTTAGGTTGGCCCAAAGGGTAGAGAACCTGCTATCTGAAAAAAGAACTTTTAACATTCAGTGTGGATTCTAAACTCTTGTCAAAACTTAAGATGGAATTAGGTTTCACTTTCAAACTGCTCTATTTACACACACCAAGGGTCTTTGATTTTGTACTTGCATTTGAAGACAATCACTGTGCCTTTATTATCCCTTTGCATTCTTTACTAGATATCAGACACAGTTAAATTACAGTAGATGCTCAAAACCAAATTTGTTCAATTCTGCAGCTCTTATAAAGGAAAACACTTACCATTTTATTGAGCGAGGCTCTGTAGTAGATACGAAAGATATGGAATAGAAATGAGACATAATTTCTGACACTGAGGGTCTCCAATAATGTGAGAGAACAAAAATGTACATACGCACAGCTATAATAAAGACACATAGAAATATTCACAAGCTTCAGTGGCTGAAAAGAAGAGTTCCTCTTTTGTAGGAGTGCAGGGGTTCAGAAGAGTGAGTCTTGAGTAAAACTAAAGCCAAACTGTGCGCATAGCTCAGCATTCACAAATTTGTGAGACACAGAATCATAGATTGGCAAAGACCCTCAGGAGCAAAGAGATTCAAGTAACTCTGTGTTAGATCCCTCTCCAGAGATCCCTAATACACACTAACATAGTTAAGATGCTGAGAAATCCTGCAGCATATGCGCAGTTTGTGTTGTTCTCTGGCTTTAAGTATTATTGCTTTTTCTCTCCTTTACTCTGTGTTAACAAACAACTTCAATCTGACAAAGGGTTACAACTACAAACCACTCGTCCTTGCTGGTGGTACAGGTTTGCTGGGCTTTGGGTCAGCTCTGCATGTTTTCTTCATTGAGGATCCAAACTGAAGGAAGAGTTCTTATTAAGAATTCCCCCACTATCATGACCCACAGTCCTGCCTTTCGGTTTTGGCTAGACTGAAGCATTTACACAGATACAGATAAGAGCTCATGACATATGGTCCATAGAAGATATGAAAACAATAATAATTTATACTTTATCAAGGGGTCTCAAAGGTAGGGGGAGGGAAAAGAGAATAGCTGATATTAAGGGTTCAACTGGAAAGTAAATGATTAGAAAATGATGACAATGTGTGTACACATATGGTTGATACAATTGATGTATGGAATGTTATAAGAGCAGTAAAAACCCCCAATATAATGATTTTTAAAATAGTAAAAAAAAAATAATAATTCGATATGCTTTTGGCAGAGTGAAGAGCAAAGGCTCAGATGGGCAATGTCGTCCCTGCAGCCTCTGTTTTAATCTGGCACGCAAAATGTTCTTTGGAATCCCATTGACTAAAGCAAATCACCTGCTCAAGTCCATCAATGCCAACTGAAAGGATGTAAATACCCCACACAAGACAGTACTGTCAGTCTGTGGCAATATACTGGGGTACTTCATCTTCTTCATGGAAGAGACCAATAAATTAATCAAGTAAGCTACCACAAGATAAAAATCTATTTGAGCACCAAATCATCTTTTAGATTCAATAACTATTAATATAATTCAGCTCTCTCATATAATATTAATGCTGAGGCAAAATTATGCAAATACTGCTGAAAATGCCATTATCGTATGTCCACAAATTCCGCTCCCCAGAGTATACCCCAAAGATTATGTGTGTTCACATAGAAATGTATATGCGTGTGCATAGCAATACCAATCAAGAGGTAGAAACAGTCCGAATGCACTGACCAATGGATAAATGGGAAGAGAATTATCTGTAGAATGGAATATTGGTTAGTTATAAAGAGCAACAAATATTGATACTTACTATAGCATGAAGAATCTTGAAGATATTCTGCTAAGTGAAAGAAATGACTACATACTATATAAAGCACAACTCAAATCACTGCCATGAAGTCCATGCTGAGTCAGAGTGACCCACAGAACAGAGCAGAACTGCCTCTGTGAGTTTCCAAGGTTGCAACTTTTTATAGGAATTGAAAGCCTCATTTTTCTTCCACCAGTTGGCTTTTGGTTTCAAACTGTTGATCTTGTGGATTTCCGTCCAACGCTTAACCACTACACCAACCAGACTTATATGAAATATCCAAATTAGGCAATTTCCTTGAGGCAGAATGTAGATTCGTGGTTGCTAGTATCTGGGAGAAATACAATTGGGTATTGAGTCCTGAATGGCTATGAGGTTGGGTGATGGAAGAGATCGAGAATTAGATACTGCTGAGTGTTGTGCAACACAAGAAATATACTAGTGCCCCTGAGTTTTATGAGGGAAGAAGGCTGCATGGTCAATTTTGGATTCAGTATTTTAAAAGAACAAGAAATCAAAACAACACAAAATAACCTTCAGAACTGGCATACATTTTGGCCAATGCCATCCTAGCTAAGTTCATGCTATTTTTCAAAAATCATTCAAAAATCAGGGACTCGTACAACTCAGTGCAATCCAAACATCCATCCATTGTATGTCAAGCACATCTGCACATGTGATGTCCTCATCATTCTCAAAACCAATGCTTTCTACTTGAGTCCTTGGTATCAGCTCATTTCCCCTCCCTACCTGTTCCCCCTCCCTCATGAATCCTTGATAATTTATACTTTTTTTCATATCTTACACTGATATCTGTCTTCCTCCACTTTTATGTTGTCAGTGCCCCAGGGAGGAAGTTATATATAGATCTTTTTAATTGGTTTCCCCTTTCTACCCCACCTTCCCTCCACCTTCCTGGAGTCACCACTCTCACCACTGGTCCTGAGAGCTTCATCTCTCCTGGAGTCCCTGTGTTTTCAGTCCCTAAATATATAAGTGTGCATCCTCTGGTCTAG
The DNA here is from genome assembly GCA_004026705.1 of Nesogale talazaci. Lineage (NCBI taxonomy): Eukaryota > Metazoa > Chordata > Mammalia > Afrosoricida > Tenrecidae > Nesogale > Nesogale talazaci. The sequence continues at coordinate 83,534 of PVJH01005642.1, read as the reverse complement.
CTGGATTTGTAAAGTAGAATTGGGATCATGATAGTTGGGGTGGGGGAAGCATTAAAAAACTAGCTGATAGTTGTATGTTACATCACTGCTACACTGTAGTTGACTGGCTCTTCTCCCCACAACCCTTCTGTAAGGGAATGTTCAGTTGCCTACAGATGGGCTTTGAGTCTTCAATCTGCACTACCTCTTGTTCACAATGATATGATTTTTTGTTCTTTGATGCCTGATATCTGATCCCTTGGATATCTTCTGATCACATAGGCTGGTGTGCTTCTTCCATGTGGGCTTTGTTGTTTCTGAGCTAGATGGCTGCTTGTTTACCTTCAAACCTTCAAGACCCCAGATGCTATATCTTTTCATAGCCAGGCACCATCAGTTTTCTTCACCACATTGACTTATGCACCTGCTTTGTCTTCAGTGAGTGTGTCGGGAGGTGAAGCTCATGCTAATTAAAGTAGCATGAATATACCTTCTGTTATTTAATAGATTCTTGCTAATTCTAAAGAATCCTAGTGATTCAGTGGGTCACACATTGTACAGCTAACCACAGGGTCAGCCATTTGAGCACATAGGCCACTCTTGCAGAGAAAGCTTCTGTTGCCAGGATACAGATTTACTGCCTTGGAAACTCAATGAGGACAGTTCTACTTAGCCCGATAGAGTTGCTCTGATTTGAAATCAACTCAATGGCAGTATCTTGTGGGGGGGCTTTAGTATTTTAATCTACCGCATACTGCTTCAAAAAACTAAGACCTGTTGCCCAATCACAAGAAGGCATAGACTTGTACATTTTGGCCATCCATATCAATTTGCATTAAAACACAATCATAGTCGTTATCAATTTCTGACTCAGAGTGTCCCTGTATAGAGTTTGCAAGGCCACAATTCTTTTTTTTTTTTTTTTTTTTGGCAGGTGGGAGGAGGGCACCACTGCCTCTGGTGGTCATGGGCACTACCCAGTGCTGCTCCTGAGAGCAGCCGCTAGATTTGAACCACCAAGCCTGCGGGCCGCAGTCCCGCACTCAACCACTTAGCACCACCAGGGCTCAGCCCCAAGGTCACAATTCTTTATGGAAGTAAACGGTGTCGCCTTTCTTCCCACAAGTGGTTTATGTGTTTGAAACACCTATTTCATGGTGAGCAACCCAATGCTTACTACACAGAGGCAGCAGGAGTAAACACAAGCTGTTGTTTTTTTAAGGTACTATTTCCCTTTGGGAAGGGGTCTTAATTAAAAACTAGTTATATAGACATACAGTTGTGAATACAAGACAAGGTAGAATGTATCTGGATTTTAATAAGGGCACATCATATGTGTAATGTTTGCAGTGTAAAAGGAGAGCTTGATTCAGAAAATAAAAGTAAATTATGAGGGAAACAAGGCTTAACTCAATAATTTTAAAAACAGACAAGTACCCTATATATGTGGAGTCAATGAAGTAATTATCAGAGGTTACATATGTGCCTTCTGTTCTTCCTGATACTTTACTTGTGAACAATAAATGAGATTGAGAAGAAATCTAATGGAATATCGCCATTGCAATATATCACACTGCCACATCAAGCATTTAGCCAACAGGATTTCCATGCTGCACACTTAGTCACCAACTTATTTAGAAAATTGCTTCCTATGTGATCATAGATTAAGAGATAATTATCTTGATATCTTCAGTCTAATGGCCAACAGACCCCTAACAGTTCATACTTGTTCTGAGTTTCTACATCTTTCCTGTACTTGTCTGAATCTCCATCTTGATTCTAGGTTTTCTTGGGTACTAGACAACACTTTTTATAATCATATGCTCTTGGAATGTCACACAAACTTTGTGACCTTTTCCATTAATGGCATTGCTTGTTTGTTCATTTTCTTCCACATCTGGGTTCTTTCAAGAAAAAAAGAATAACTATGGATCTTCTCCCCTGAAAAACTGTGCACAAATGCATACATGATTTCTCTAGCAAGTTTCAGGAAATTGCAGACTCTCTAAAGAAAGCAGCAGTGTCTCTCAAGTATATAGTTCTAGTACATAGAAAGGACTATATAGATATTTACCTTGATAAAAAATTATGCCTATTTATTCATGGACCCCAGTTTGATGAGCAGTGTGATGTTAAAATTTAGCACATGGGCATTGAGTAGTCCAAGACTCAAATTTTTGCAGTGTCACTTAGAGGATACGTTACTTATCCATTGTGAGTCTCATTTAAGAAATCTAGACAATGAGACTGTGTTGATATTTATAAGAGATAATGATATAAAGTAATGAGTGCTCATTGATTAGGGGACAGACACTGAGCACTGCCTATGGGCGATGGAAAGTTTTCCAAAATGGTCATTATTGTTGGTTGAAGGACAAGGGCCACATACTTAATGTCATTGAATTGTGCACATGAATAATGTTGAAATGACAAATGTTTCATTCTGGGGGGCTGTTGAGCTGATCTGAAATTCCTATCAACCCCAAATGACTTATCAGGAGCACCCACAGCTTTTTCAAGGCTGTGTTTCCTATAGGAACAGATCACCAACTGTTTTTTTTGTACTGGAATCAAATGGTTAACAGCCAAGTGATTAGCTATTGCATGACCAAAGCTCCTTAGATATATATGTAGCATGGTTAAAAAAGAGAAATAAATGAGTTCCGTCTCTGCACACGAGGATTATTCAAAAAATATATTTTTTAGTAAGTTGATTTCTTTATGTTTTCCAAATAAATGGAGAATCATAACTAAGTCAGAAGTGCTTCTTTCCCTGTTTTTCAAGTCAGAAGACAGGTAACGTCATATCAAAATCAAATCTCTCTCGTTTCCAGCACCCCACATTCTATTTCCTTTGAGAATGAATCTTTGGTTGATATCTTTAATCCATTTCTTTTTGAGAAGAACTCCATTTCTTCTTCTGACAAAACAGACAACAGGGGGCTCCTGGCTCATAAAGAAAAAGCAATATTTGGATGCAGCCAGATGGGTGAAAATCAACAGTCCCATTTGTCAAGAAACACTGCTCTTTTATGGCATAGGCCACACAAACAGACCACAGGAGGGCAGATACATGGCTTCCTGTCAAGCGCCTCCTAGGCCCCTTCTATGCAGACAAGGAGGAACCACAGTAGCAAGAATTCCTTGTGAGCTGGGGACTCCCCCCAAAGTTGCTGATTAGAGCAGATACTGGATGGAGCCTCTCAGTGAAGCACAAGGGAATCACAAGAACACCTGGGGAGATAGGGATGTAAGATAGGAGGGGGTTTGTTGGAATGGAGGCCTGTTATTGCCTTGCCTCCTCTTGCACTACTCTGATTTAGGCAGGGATTTATTTCAGTTCTGCCAGCAGGAAGGTGCACTGTGTTGACTCTGAGCTACAAGAGAGATGTAAAATGGCTTAGACTCAAGATCACTAGGAATCAAACGCTAAGAACCTTTGGTAAAGGACTTAAATTTTTCAAGCACCAGTTTCCTGACCTGTAAAATAGAAAGCATGATCCAGGCTTTTTAGTTATTGGGAGAAATTAATGGGTTAATGGGTAAAAAAAAATATTTGGGGCAATGCCTAACAAGGCTGAGAATATATATTACTTGTTATACATAATATATATAATTTTGAATTAGGTGAAGGCTCACAGAGCAATTTATAGTTGTACACTCAACAATTCAAAAACATTCTAACTCCTCTCATCATTGTAACTCCTTTTAAACATTTCTTCAATATCCTCTGTTCTTCTATTTCTTTTACTCACAGCAGGATTATTTCCAATGTGGTCATCTTTAACCTATGTGTGAAAGTTCATGGTAGAGGAAAAAGATTTTGCCTATAATTTCTCTCCCTCAGCTTTTCACCCCTGCACTGTCCTCTCTCTTCCCTCAATTTTGGGGTTCTCTTTCCCACTTGCTCTCTCTCCTCTCCTTTCCCTTCTCTTCTCTTTCTTCTCTTCTTCTATAATTCCTTTATTCCTCGTCATTTTCCTCCCTATTTTCTCTCCATAGCATCTTCCTCCCTTCCAGGTTTTGTTTGTCTCTCCCACTCCCTTCTCTATTCTTTCCTCTCTCCTTTTTTTTCTGGGCATCACTGCCCCGTCGAGGGAGTAGGAGGCCCAGTCTTGCTCCTGGAGAGCCTATTGCTGGACTTGAACTGCCAACCCTGTGGGCCGCAGTCCCGCACACAACCACTATGCCACCGGGGCTCAGCCCCTTTCCTCTCTCCTTTTGCTTCCTCCTCTAGCATCACGTTTTGTTGTTATTGGGTAGAGTTGACTTCAATTGAAAACAACCTTATACATAATAAACTGAAACCTGCCAGGTCCTGTGCTATCCTCACAAAAGCAGGTATGAGGGACCCCGTTTTTGTGGCCATTGTGTCAATGCATCTCATTGGAGTCTTTCTCTTTTTTCACTGACCCTTCAGTTTCTCAAGCATGATGTCCTCCTCCAGGGATTGTCACTAGTATCATCCATAAAAAACATTAAATTCAATATTCATGTATTGAGGTCCATGTCCATGGCACTGTGCTGAATGAATACTATGAACTACAACATTGTCAGGGCAGAATATCTTCTTTACAAGACCCTATAATCTAATCTAAAGAAGATATGACATCTAATCAAAAATAAGTATGGAGCAAGGTAAGTTAAAAGGAGTGACAGGGCTTCAGGGCTATAAAGAGTGACATGAAGAAATTTTAGCCAATTGTTTGCATGAAAATAAATACATGCATGAATAAAGGCATATGGAAGATGTCTCAAAATGGAGGGTGCACTAAAATTGAGCACGATTGCACAACTCATAGTAAAGGCAGTTTAACCATGGCAGGGGGTGGGCGGTGCACTAAGATAGATCTGGTGCTGATTGTACAACTCCCCTTGATAAAATTGAAAGATTGAATTATTCAATTGTATGGTATGTAAATTGTTTGCAAATAAACTGTTGGAAAAAAAAATCCCTCAAGACTGAATGGAACACCCACAGGTAGAATTGAAGATGTGAGGCAGTGCCAGTAGAATATAGGGTGCGTGGAAAAAGCAGAATGACTTAGAGAAAAATAGATGTTGAAAAGTTGGTGTATGTGGTGGTCATATACTTGATGTCAATTTCATGATGTCAATTGGGAGTGTAGGGGTGGAGTCTAGGCTGTCAATCTTGAGATAGCTAATGAGACCTCTGTGTGGGCATGGCTTTCTCCTGAGAATTCTAAGAAGTCTCCTGGTCTTTCCCAATTGGAGAAGAGAGATTTGATTCAGTTCCTTGGAGACAAACTACTGAAAAGACAAGATGGTGGCACACTGGTAGATCCTGAGTCCTGGAACCTGGAGGAGCTGGAGGAGAAGCCACATGGGCTTGCCCTGATGGAACAAGACCTCTAGGGCCAGAGAAGCCACAGAGAGACCCCTGCCAGTGCTGAGATGCTTTCACTGTCAATGGATACTGCTGATGAACCCTGAGCCCTGAGAATGAGGAACCACGGGGAGACCCCCACCAGTGCTGGGATGTTTCTACAGCTGCTGGATACACTAGACCGCACTCATTGTCCTGTGATTGTCCTAGTGTCCTGGTGACTCACATGTTTTGTGAGTCAGAAGGAGACTTTATGGACTGGTATCAGACATATGGGCTAATATCAGACTTGTGACCTTGGCCAGGACTGAGTTGGGATGCTTTCGTAATGTTCCATTCCTCTTGTATATAAACCTTTCCCTTCTATCCATATGCATGTTTATGAATTTCTCTAGTCTACCTGCACTAACACAGTATATGAGTCATTATCATGACTTTTAATATTTGTTGGACAATTAAATGTTTATAGAAAATTACCACCTTAACTGCTCTAAAGGGAATCGGGGAGAGCTAATGCAGAAAGTAGCATTGGGAATCTCTCATGGTGGTCTTGAAAGCCATGTTGGGAATTTGATATTTAAACTTCAAGGACTTGGGGCAGTCATGGAAGGGTTTCAGGCAGGAGTTGATCTTAATTGACTCATTATTTAGGAAGATTAATTCAGAAGAATGAGTTAATGTAAAATGGTTACAAATCTATTGAGTAAAATACCAATCAGGTCATTGAGCTATTAAGAATAAAATAATCAAATTGAGATGTATGTCTTATATAGTCTATTAGACTTCTAATGGTTATCAACTGGCTTAACTCAATAGAGTGTGAACTCTTGGGATGGTCCCATGTATTTTTCACCTTGAATTCCCCAGTATGTCCATGACAGTAGCTCTTTAGTGCATTGTTATTGTTTCCTGAGGTTATACATATTGAGTTCTTTCTTTGTAAGTCACAGTATGTCTAACATATACAGGGACAAAAGAGAATAAAAATTATTCATTCATTTATTCTATGTTTGGAAATGCTGTGGAAGATGCACACATCAAGTAAAATAATCACAAATAGCATAAAAACAGAAGAGATCAAAATAATAACTAACATTTTAATTTGAATTACAGTGTTGGTGGAGAATATTGAAAGTAACAGAAAGTGGGAGAAGAACATACAAATCCGACTTGGAAGAAATGTAGCCACAATAATACTTAAAAGTGAGTATGACAAGATTTAATACTTTGGATATCTTATTAGGATGGACCAGTCCCTGGAAAAAAACATCATACTTACTAAACTAGAGAGAGATTGGCACAGTGGCTGCAACAAGGGGCTCAAAGATAATAATGGTAAGGTTGACACAAAAACAAGTAGTATTGCATTCTATTGTACATGAAATCACTGTGGTTCCCTATTTATTTGAAGGTACAACAGCAACAATCTAGGGCAGTAGTTCTCAACCTTTCTAGGGGTGAGACCCTTTAATACAGTTCCCCAGGTTCTGGACACCCCCAACCATTAAATTATTTTCATTGCCGCTTTATAACTGTAATTTTGCTACTCTTATGAAACATAATGTAAATATCTGATATGCAGGATGTATTTTCATTGTTACAAATTGAACATAATTAAAACAGTGATCAATCACAAAAGCAATAAGCAATTCTATATTGTGAAATATTTATTTCTAATGACAAATACAAGAAATTTTGTCTTGAAGCATGGGATAGCATGGGTAGTTGTCTTCACACCAGGTACTCATATGTGGGCTTATCTGCATGTGGGTGGAGCTGCCTGTAGATGGATTGAGGAGTGGCGTGTTGGTTCCTAAGACCATGGGAAATATGTTTCCGATGAACTTAGGTGACCCCTGAGGAAGCATCATTTGATGCTCTGTGACCCAAAGGCTGAGGACTGCTTATATGGCCAAGCACTATGTATGGAATGTGCTATTCTAACATGCACAACGGTCAACCCAAATCAGTAAATAATAGAGGCCTGGGGATTGCAACGTTTTCTCTGATGTTCCATAGCTCCAAATGGTAAAACTGGTACTTGAAATAAGGCCTTTTGGATTCAAAGTATTTTGAACAACCAGAAGGAAGAAAGTAACAAATATCTTAGGAGAGAAGAAGCCCATAAAGGAAAAGGAGAAACCCATGAAGCAGAAACAGAAGCCAAGGAATTGTTCTGTTTTGTGGGTCCCCACATGGATTTTCAGAAGAGGCTGAGTAGTTTGATTCCCAGATTAGAAGACATAATCCAATGAATGAAACAAAACTGACAGGGTTTTATAGTTTGACAGAAATTATTTGTTTTAGTCGCATCTGACTGTTTATTCACAGTAAAGCTAGAAAAAAGGACAATATATGGATCCAGATGTGAATGCAAGTCTTAGATGTGATAAAAGGAGCATTGTATGAAGCTTCACTTTTGATTGGTTTTAGATTTTAAGTGGAATTTTTTTTATTCTTCACATTTTCATCTCCCTGAAGTCAGAATGTTTCCATTAATTGATGTATGTATTTCATCACTTAACCATCATGGTATCATCCTCCCCCCCCCCAACCTTAACCAGTTAACTAGTTGCCTTTGAGTCAATCTCAAGGTATTGACAATGTAGACAGGACAAGATAGATCTATAATTCCCATAAAGTTTTCAATTAAAAAAAAATGGAAGTAGATTTCCAGGCTTTTTCCATGAGGCAATAGGGTAGACTCAATGATTTAGTGCAAAGATGAGTGTGTTAACTGTGCAGACTACCTGGGGACTTTATTTTCACTTTGTTGTTAGAAGTTGTTAAATTGGTTCTGACTTATATTTACAACAAAACAAAAGAAAACACAGCCTGGTCCTGCACCATCCTCCTAATTGTTCTTGTATTTGAACACACAGTAGTATACAAAACAAGGATATTTTACAACCAATGGCATCTTGGAAGTGAGCGTGCTGAGACTTCATCTCATAGACTTTGGACATAGTACCAATAGAGATCAGACACAAGAGAAGGTTATCATGCTTGGTAAAGCAGAAGGGCATCAAAATAGAGAAGGGTGGATTGATACAATGACTGCAACAATGGAATCAAACCAAAGAATGATGACGAGAATGACAAAGGACTAAGCAGTGTTTTGTTCTGTTGTGCATAGAGTCACTTTGCGTTGGAAGAGTCGTGTTGGGTTGGAAGGAACTTGCCAGCCTCTAACAACAACATGGAATCTCAGAGTCAACGGCCGATGGCCCTTTCCCATTGACAAAAGAGTGGCTTTATTGGCTGGTAGCCAAAAAGGAAAGATGGTCAGGAGGGGGAGAAAAGTCTTTCAAAGGGGGAAAGCGCTGCCGGAGAGGAGAGTTATTGTGCCTATTAACGTGGTTTACTTTCTCACTTCACTCAGGACCGTCTGAGACTTCCTCTTGAGAAACTCTCCTTAATCTTCACATTCAAATGATTCATTTCAGATTTTGGTTTCAAATGATTTCCTATTGTCTTTTTTTCCCTTATTTTTCCCTTCTTCTTTCCTCTAACAGCCCCCACTCTGTTCTCATGTTTCTGTTTGAAATATCAGATGCTTGCAAAAAAAAAAAAAATTCACTTTTGTCTGCTCAACTTTGCTTCAGAAACCGTTCCCTTTATAAGGAAAAGAAACAAACACCTCACTTTATTCTACACCATTGTTTGCTATTATTATACAATGAACTGTGTACCTTTTGGGTAGAGTTTTCTATGGGTTGCCTTCACCTCTCATCACAATCTCTCCTGCACTCATTATCCTCGAGCTTAAGCCCTCCATTATTCCACTGAAATGCTTCTCCTCAAGGACACCAATGATGTCTATGTTGCTAAAATAGACACTGTTCTCAGTCCTCATTTTCATCATTCGATCAGCAGCAATTGGCACCATTTATCGGATCTCTAAGTTTCCACCTTTCTTGACTCTCTTCCCATTTCTCTAACAACTACCCTGAGCTTCCTTTTCTTATTCTTCCTCCCACCTCTCATCTCAACCCATCGACACAAAATATTCTGTTGCTCTGTAATTGGATTCCTTCTCTTTTGCCATGGTAAACTTGCCCTATTCCTTGGCATTAAATGCCATATTCACTAACTTTGTTAATGTCCACATGATGTCTACATTTGGATATATAATAGACTTCTCAAGCATAGCAGTTTCAAACCCAATTTCTTACATTTTATCCAAGTCAATCCCTCCCACAATCCTCCCCATCTGTAAATAATAATCCCATTATTGCAAACAGTCAGGCAAAACTTTGTAGTCAACTTTTACATCTATCACTGACAACATTTTTCCAGACTCTACTGCCCCATCCTCTTCAAAATTCGCCATGTCACTCTTAGCTGAAAATATATTCATAGTAATGCACTGTAAATATAAATATATATTTATTTCATAATTTGCTGCTTCATTCTCTGATTTCCAAACATTAAACACAACTCAAAATTGTTCCAAAACTTGTTCTATTCACTAACAAATATTCATCTTTTAAAATAATATGGACCTATAGTTGATACTCCATAAATATTGAGTAATGAATGAGTGGATATATAAATCAGTACATTTCTGGCCCTAGACTTACTAAATAGGAGCTTTGATGGTGTACTGAGTCATGCATTGAGCTGTTAACTCAAAGGTCAACAGTTCAAATTCACTAGCTGCTCCACAGGAGAACGAATTACAGTCCTGGAAGTTCTCAGGGTCAATTCTACTATGTCTTATAGGGTTCTTATGAATCAGAATTGACTCAATGAAAATGGAAATCAGTAATGTAGCCTCTTTGCATCCTTTTCCACATCATTGAGTTACTCAGACAAATCTCTGTTCTCTATATACCACACCAGATGGATACCAGATTAAATTACATGACAATGTAGGTGAAAGACCCAATAGAGTTCTTGGAGAGAGAAGTGTAGAATTAAGAAGTTATCATTATGCCATTAGAGTTATTACTACTAGTTTGACTGTCACTATTATGACTACTAATAGCCTCTTACCATTTCTATGATTTTTTCTAATTTCTAATCTATTTCTCAAACCCCTTCTTTTTTCTACTTCCCTCTTCATTTTCCCCTGATTTAATGGACATTTTTATAAAACAGCATATGGCAAAGATTACTAGAATATCATTAATATTGCCTCAATCTACCAAGATAAATCTATGCAATCTCCCCTCTCAGCCTTCAGAGGAAGTAAAGAATAACACCATTTCAGAGAAAACAGACTATCTAGGTTAGAATCCAATTATATCATTTATAGTTTAAGCCTCTGTTCCTGCAGCTGAAAAATGATGATGATATTTATGTCTTCCTCACAAGAGCTGTGTGAGGATTAAGAACATAACACATGTAAATACCATAGAATAGAGCCTGGCATATAAGGAAGAATAGCAAACAGTAGCTATGAGTATCTATCTACCTACTTATCTGTTAGCTTGCTCTACTGTGGTGACTTGCATGGTGCTGGAACTTATGCCACTAGCAATATACATACCCACAGGGTTACCCATCATAGACAGGTTTGGGCAAAGTTTCTTGACTAGGGCAGATTAGGTAATACACTTTTAAAAAACAGAGATAACACTTTGGGATAATAACAGAGTATATTGTCAGTTATAATTCTGGAAGATGAGCCCTCCCAACCTTTAGATTGGAAGGCTCTATAAAATAGCTGCTGCAATGTATTCAAATATATCAGTGTTCATGAAGATGGTGCACAACTGACCAATGTTTTTTTTTTTTTCTGTTATACATATGGTCACCATGAGTTGGAACTGACTTGATCTTAGTTAATAACAACATTATATCTGGCTTTTCTACCCCTAATCTATGAGATTTGTCTTCTAGCTGAACTGGAGCATTCATGTCATACCTCTTTGTTTTATTCATGTTTTCTTTCTACAAAGGATATAAAGATGTAGAGCATAACTAAAGTAATTTTTATATAGACACACATTTTGTGTACAGAAAAGCACACATAGACATCATGTACTACAACTCAAATCTGTTTCACAAAGTGAACAAACATACTCTGTTTGATCCTGTCACCCAGATCAGGAAAAAGGACATTGCCAATACTCTGGAATCTTCTCTTGTATATCTGCAGTTACTGTACAACTTCTCTTATCCAAGCACTAACACTCTCTGGACTTTTTAAACAATGGGGTTCCATTTACTGGTTTCAAATATTTTTAAGACTGTATCTATGCAATGTGCGTATACTTTTGTGTCTGGCTTCTTACCTGGATGCCATGTTCATGAGATTCTTCCACAGTGTTGCTTGACATGGTCAGTATTTTTCTTTCTTTCTATTGTTATATGCATTGTATGAATGCATGCCTATATACTTCTTTGTTCTCTGTTATTGGACTTTGATAGGCATTTGATTTGTGTAGTTTTGTTTTGAGGTATGTTGAATAAAGCTGCTAGAAACATTCCTGCATTTTGGTATCTTAGGGCACATTTCTGTTGAGTACATCCCTAGGTATTGGACTTGCTGGGTCATAGGGCAATGGCATTTGCCAAAGTGAGTGTACCAATTTACACTTCCACAAACAATGAGTGTAAATTTCCAATGTTCTGCACCATGATTGCTTGGCATTGCCAGGCTATTTAATTTTTAGCTACATAGGTTGCTGTGTAGTAACTGCATTTTCATGCTAATTTATATTTTCTTCTTTCTGATTTAAAGAATCTGTGTATTTAACATTTTGACTTTTCTTTGGTAAGGTGTCTGTTCATGTTTGTTGCTCATTTTCTTTTCTTATTGATTGCTTTTTCTGTGTTTGTAATGAGTGTTCTATCACAGAAAATTGCAAATATTTTTTCCATTCTATGACTTGCATTTTTATATCAATAGCTTCCGATGATGAACAGAAATTTTGATGTTTTCTCTATCTTTTCCTTTTTATTAAGTTTTTAAACCTGATTGAATAAATATTTACCTAATCTAAAGTTATGAGATATTCTTCTGTCTTATATTTAAGATATATATTTTTAAATATTCTACCAGGAAAGTATTTTGTTTCTTTTCTTAGCTGTACCTTCTTTTAGGACTTCTCTACTTGACTACACAAAATGAATTATTGCCTTTCTGCATCTGTTTTTCTTTCTGAATCTTGATAATACTATGCATTAACTTTTATTAACCACTATATTATATATTACTGTATTTTTGCACTATTAACACACCTTCTACATTTGTTTGCCGACTCTTTCCTCCCACAGTAGGTATTTTCATAAATATTGCTATGTCATTTTTTTCTTACATGTTGCTATAAAAAAATAATAGCAGCATATTTACAAAAATAACCACCGGGGAGAGAGAGAGAGAGAGAGAGAGAGAGAGAGAGAGAGAGAGCAAGCAGTTGGCAAACAAATGCAAAAGGCATATTTTATTTGTGCAAAAATATAGTACATTGAATCATATGTATCTGCCTACCTCATCTCTTTCTCATCCCTACACACAACTCATCCAATTATCTTAATTCCTTATGCTATTTTCACTAAATTCAGGCCCTGGTGTTACCTGAATCATTCTAGAACTGGTTATTTCCCTCCACCCCCACTGCCACCTCTCTGGTCTAAATCTGTGACATCTCATCTGTTCATATATCTTTTTCCAGACAAACACCCTTGATACCCTGTAGGTTAATTTGTCTTACTACCTAACATTATAGACTAGCCATCATGCCTTTTATCACAAAAATACATTACACCTCTTATAGCTTATTTTGATTCCATCTATGTTGACAGAGAGGGCCTTGGTGACACAGTGACTAAAGCACTTGCCTGCTAACCGAAGAAGTCTGCAAACTGAATCTACTGGTTATTCCATGGAGAAAAAATGTGACAGTTTGTTTCTGTAAAATCTGATGGCCTTTAACATCCAATGACACATTCTTACTCTCTCCTGTAGGGTCACTATTTATTGGGATCAAATTGCTGGCAATGGGTTACATGGTTCCTTGGTGCAGGATTCATGCCTGTCTTGTCACCACTGTATTCTTGTAGCAGAGGTGTTCTTAAAATGGTTGAATTTAAGTTTAATTGAATTTCCCTCATATACCTCTTACCTAGCACTGTGTTTGATCCATAACATGTCCAAATAAAATTTGTCTCCATAAAGTTCTAGAATTCATATTATAAAGGTCACTGATATTGTCATCAATAGAATCCAGGTGAATGCTTCAAAAAATGTAATTGCATTTCTAAAATGTAACCAATGATAGACTTTGCTTTCAGGTAACTGAAGTTTATAAAAATAATCATTCTTTGGTTAAAAATTAAAAAGTATTTATGAAAATGATTATTATTTGGATTATGAAAAAAACAGAGAATCAGAAGGTGAGGTAGTCCTGGAAATTAACCTTGTTATCTTCATGGTAAATCTGCTTCTAAATGTTCCTACAAACTTCTTGGTAGTAACATTCACTGCAATTATAATTTCCAAGTCTCTCCATTCTCAGCGTGCATAGCATGAAATAGCAGAACCACAAATACAGACTGGAGTCCACTACTGGGGTCAGACCTCAGTTCTCACTTCACAATGTTGTTTTAAGTGTCACATAAACTTGTAGGTTTTAAAATATTGGACAGGCGGTTTTTTTACTTTATTTATTTTTTATCTCTTTTGTTCTATTGTACCCCCAAATTAATCTGGCTGGGTGTAATTGTTTGCCACGTATTTGAGGTTTGGTTTGATTGTGTTTGTTTGGACACTAAACCACTAAATGGCTTTTGGAGGCTGAATTTCACTCATTCCTCTCAGGTGACTCTAAGTCTTTTCAACATCATTTTCCCAACCATCTTCTATAAAGGCATATGAATCAGAGAGTTGCCAAGGAACTGGATATAAAAGTCATATTAGGTTCTGCTTAGAGTTACCTGCCAATCTCAGCCCAACTTTCCTCCCACTGACATTCAGAATCACCTTTATCATATACCTTTCAAGAAGGTCACAGTTTTAGTCTGCTCAAAGTTAAAGCATATCATTATTTTTCCCTGACTGTAAAGTTAACACACGACAGTAGAAAAGTTAGGAAAGAAACTAGACACCTACAATAAATCATCTATAACCTAATCACTCAGAGGGAGCCTCATTTAACATTTTAGCAGGTCTCCTCAAAATACAGTGGCAGACATCTAGGCACAGCTCATTGCACTGTGCTTCACCTTATTGTGTCTTTAAAAAACCTGAATGCTAGTGGCAACCCTGAATCAAGCAAGTCTGTTGGGGCCATTTGTCCAACAGTCTCTTCTCACTCGAGATCTCTGCTCACAGGGTGGCCATTCTCACAACACTGCATACCTTTCTCCAATGCTATTGCACACATCATAGACTATGTACAGCGTGAGCATAACTTTTACATGTCATGGAAAACAAAGAGGAATGCCACCTGCCCTGCTTTGTGACCATACCCACTTGATTGCCGTGGTCTGCACCTAAGCCTGCACTATCTCCCAGGCAGGTTTCTATCTTCGCTTTGTTAAGACCGTACCATACAGACCATCACAACTCTCCCATTTGAAAATTTCACATTGATCATTTTCACATAGTGTCAGACATTCTTCATAAACAACATTTTAGTACCTGCTAACATGGCGCTGTAAGGATGCGACATAACTCATTTTGTCTCTTCAGGTGGGACACTGAAATCCTTTCATTGGTTTTTCTTTTGATAAATAACATTCTGAAGAACAGCTCTACTTATACTTGAAGACAGCTGTGGGTTTTTTTTTTCCCACCTGAAGCCTCTTCTCCTCTCTATGACAAAATACTAAGGGCGAAATCAGTATTTTAAAGGGTGTATTTCCTTAAGGGCATGAAGACATCTAGAATACCTAATGGGTTCCTGACTTATAATAAACATCAAATGAATATCTGCCTAACAATCATCAACCAAGTAATACTGATACTTATTAGAAGTGTCTAGGAGTGCCTAACTCTCTACACACAGACAGCACTGACTGGTTTCACTGGTGGTGGTCCCTAGTTCCCTTAAGTCTACTCTGGCCCTAGGCCCCTCCATAGATGCAGCGTAGACGTGCTCCGTAAGTGTTTCCAGGTTGTGACCCCTCAGAAGCACCTCACCAGGCTTGTCTCCCAAGACACCACTACCTGACTTTGGAATGTCAACATCTCAGGTAATGATCAAGTGCTGACACTCTTCGCAAACACTCACTGCTACAGAGTCAATTGTGACTCATAGGAAGTCGACAGACAGACAGAGCAGAGCCACTGAGGCTGTACATCTTCACAAGAGGGGAAGGGCCTCATCGTTCTGCTTGTATTGTCTGGTGGCTGGTGGGATGGAATAGCTGATTGGGTAGTTAGCAGCCCAATGTGTCACACCACCAGGACATCTCTGCACCACTCGGGGACTACTGAAATTGTGCACATGCATGGAAACAACACACACACACACACACACACACACTGAAAACCACAAATGATTAGCAAATAAGGGAGAAAGCAATTACTTAGAGGCAAAATTCTTATAAGATGCCTTGCATTTCTGTAAATCCAAATAGCACTTGCCAAAACACCTTGAAAATCACACCCAATAATGAAGAGAATTCAGACGGTGTATAGAACTTTAATATATATCCTAGGCCTGGAGCATCTATAAATAACTCTGTTTAGATATTTTCATCAAAGTAATCAGATAAAGCTCCTCACATTTCCATACGTTCTGTGAAAAAATAATTAATAACCACGAATTCAACATACTGTATATGTTTACAAATTAAAAATATATCACATCTTAACTATCTTAATTTCCATATTCCTTGGATCCATTTTCCTTGGATTCTCTCTCCATCTTCTCCCTTCTCCCTCCCTGTTACCCCACCTGATCCTCCCCTGCATCCCTCCAGGTCTCATCTGTGCTGCTGCTCTACCTGCCCCAGCCTAGCCCCACAATTCCAACTGCTGCTTACCTTGAAGGTGTAGTTTGCTCTCCGTGCTTTGCAGAAGGACGGAACTCACAGAGTCCAGATTGTCATAGCTGTTACAGCCCAGAGGCCCAGTGCGTGTTTCTGTGACCTGGAGTGGATATCAAGTAAAAGGGGTGTGAAGGAGGTGCCCTTGTTTAGGACAGGCCCTGGGGAGTCACTCCTGGCGGGCTCAGTGTGCTGAAGAACAGTGATAAGTGTTGGGCTGCTAGCTACAAGGCCATTAGGTCAAATCCACCAGTTGCTCCTAAAGACAGAAGTGAGACTGTCGATAACTTAAAGATTTATAGTCTTAGAAATCCTAAGGAATGGGAATGCATTATAAGAGAAATAGAAGGGTCATTATGACACCAAAGGGACTCAATGACAATGACTTTCCTGCTGTAATTTTCCAGACAATGTTTGGCTGTCTCTGGCACCTTGTTCATGAACTAGCACACAGATGGGTTAAGGTATCAGAGTGCCCAAGTTGGACTTCCAACTTTTACTTCACAAGGTCATTTTAAGATTTTCATCAGTTCATAGGCTGAAACAGTATGGTGTCTCTCAAACACATGGAATATGGAATCTGGAAAATCACAATTTAAATACTGTCTGGGTCTTTCATTTGCTGTGTGACCTGTGGAAGTTACCTAACATCACTAAGCTCCGGCAGACTGAAGTGAGCAAAGCCCTTCCAGGGGTGTTACAAGGACTAGGCAGAATGAGTCTAAGTGCCTGGCACCTGGCAGATGTTCAATGAAGAGAGTCTAATGAGAAAACATCTCTAGAGTTCCAGGAAGTAGTGCATGTGTAGTGTTGTGAGGCAAGAACAGTAACAGCATCCCCATTTGGCAAAATCATTTTTGGCAAATAAGACCCAACAGTGCTGTCACAGGACAAAATATTTGTCCTAGAATATTTAATTGAAGTGGTGGCAACAAGGGAATACCTATGGAAGAGGAAATCTTGAACTAATAGACTGTCATATGAAGCAGGGTCTCTTCACGCCAACAGTCCTGACACTGCCCATTATTTGACATCACTACTGTTTGATCATGTTGAGGTGTGCAGGCAATGAAAAAGAGTCAGCATTCATTGTTGTAGGCAATGAGGTTTTGGAAAACAGCCACCCCACCTTTCAGAGAGTCACTCTGTCCTTCCCAGATGTGAAGGCATGAAATAGGTCTGCCCCCACCCCCAACCCCCCCTCACTATGCCTCATATCCCCCATTTGTAAAATGCCGGTAATGTTCTTATCCATCCCAAAGAGGAAGGAGCTCATAATTTCAGAGTGCTTTCCACTTAGGAAACAGTTAATCATGGAGGATAATAAGATTCTTTTTGGCTTTTTGTTTAACCAACAACTGTCTGTTTTCTTGTTTTGTTTTGCTGCTGAAAAATAATGTAGCTACCATAGATTTAGAGTAAAAACTACTAACTCATTTCGTTAGACACACTCAGGAAAAGAAAGCCATGGCTGAAGTGTCTCCCTTTAGCTGGCTGCTGGTCTTACACACAGTCAAGAGAGGCACACAGTTCAGCCAGAGGCAAAAAATAAAAAAGAAAGAAAGGAAGGGGGCGGGGGGGGGGTGGGGAGGCAAGAAAAACCCACATCATCAATTGGGTGTGGAAAGCAGTGCTACTGTGAGCCTGATTTCTTGAGTGGCCTCTGTATCATTTCTCTGAGATTTCCCTGTTAAGGGAGGCCGGCTGCACTTGCAGCCTGCACAAAAGAGGATTATCTCTGTCAGAGCTTCAGTATCTCAATTCCGAAGCCCATCCAGTGGGGAGAGACCATTTGGTGATAATGAAAACCAGGCTTTGCAGCAGCCCGACTCTGATGGCTTCATAAAGATCTTTCTCTCTGCTCAGAGCTCCCTAACAACATAATCCCCCCAATCGAGGCGATTCTTCTCAGATAAGCTGACCCTTTGTTTGTCTAACTGATTTATTTCTCTCCTTACTGCCTCCCTCCTCAGGAAAGCTTGCCCTCCCACACTTCTCTCTTCCCATCGTCAATTTTTGCTTCATCTGCTTGACTCCTCTTAAATCTTTTCTCTCCTTTTCCCTAGAGATAGCTTTGAAAGTCTTAAAGTAAGGCTAGGCTGGCATTTTATTCAGAAGAAATTAGAGTGACGACTCAGAAGTAAAATGTACGCATAATTTGGTTTAAGAGAATGTGAGCGGCAAAAAAATATGCACTGAAACCCCCAGAAGCACTAATCTTTTATATAAAAAGTCTTCCCAGATTTTTTGCATAGGGGTGCTCCAAATGTACTGCACTTAAAACCAAATATCTTCTTATATTTAAAGTCTTTGTGATCTAAGTCACTGAATTGAAAATCAAGCATCGTGTCCATTTGAACCACGAGTTGTGGGTGGCTAATTTAATTAAGTTTGATTAACTAAATTGCAAGACAATTACAAATCTAGTAGCCAAATTTCAATGACCACAATTGATCAGTGGCCACTGCGTTGACCAGCACAGACAACAATTTCTGTGACTGTAAGAAGCTTCAATTGGGCATCACTGGTCTAGAAGACTGAGGGAGGCTGGCTACAGACCATCAGCTCTTGTAACCAGCTTTATAGAGTCTCAGATATGCCCAGGTACTTACATATTGTTGTTTGCTCCTTAGAGTTAAAAGAACAGCATCGGGTCAGGGCAACAGAGACCGACTGTTATAGTCAAAGATGCTGACAATTTGACTCAGTTATGATTCTCAGTGACCCAGTGTTTTGGCAGTTATATAATTATGTAGATATATCACATGATGGAAGCAGGTTGATGAGATTAATCCATGATGAGATCTGATATGAATATCAAATTCACTGAAATGAAGGTCCCTCAGGGCATACCAGCATTCACATACATGAACATTCTCAAAAATTTTTTTTCTTTGACTCTTTGCTTTCTCATGATCTAACCTCTTGTACTTGAATCTTATGCAGCAGGAAGCCAGTCTAGGATTCCTAAGCCTTTATAGCCTGTGAGCCAGCAGCTTGCTGTCTCACTTGAGTTTATTACTGCCTGCAGCTATGTCAGCAGGAGAATCCTCCTGCCTGACATCTGACCCACAGAGTTAGAACTCGTCAGTTTCTTCAAATGCAAGAGCCATTAATTCCTTTGAGATACATCTGCTTATATAATAGAGCTTCAAAGAGTTTCTGGAAGAAAGCCATTGTCTTTGAAATTCATTTTTCCATGATCTTTCAGAAGTCTTCATGCGTATGTCTGTGTGTGGTATGTGTATGCCTGTGTGTGTACACACACACAAATTTCATTGATTTAGCTTCTCCAGAGAACCCAATATAAACCATTAACAAATCCTTCATGCTTTGAAATATTTATCATCTGGCCCTTTATAGGAAATTACATGTATACATATGTGTATATATACACACATATATATGAAGTATGTGTGCATGTACACACATACCTATACGAATCTCCAGTCTAAGTAAGAGGCTTTAATTTTTTAACTCCTAGGTCTGTTTCTCTATCTATTAAATGGGGCAGCAGAAGGGGAATGCAGCTGTGTGAACCCACAGTCCTCAGAGCCAGAGGCCATGTTTTTGCTGGCAATCTGACTCTTGCTAGTTCTAGGACCTTGGAAACATACTTTACCTGTTTGTAGTATAACTTTCTTCATCTAGAAAGGGATCTGATCATTAGGCATATAGGAGAACTTTAAGTGTACATGAGAGAATTGTTTATAAGTATGCCGGAAAGACAGCCAGAACTGTTCCGATAAATAGATGCCCGTGGACATCCTGGAGATGAAGCAATGTCAGTCAGAGTGGGTGGCACATGTGGGTGAATGACATAATATGAACCTAGGGACTGTGCCTGTCTACCCACCCTCAGAACACATTCTTCTTCTTACTACTGTCTAGAGGACCCTGCTTCGAATATCCACCCTCAAGTCATACCTTGATTGCCCCAGTTGATATCTGGATCTCATGGAGCCTCCTCATGGTGCCATCACGGTCAACAAAGTAGGACGATGCAAGCTGGTGCAGAGCTTCAACACTTTGGGTGGCATTCCCTGACTTCCTGTCGAGGCGACTTTTATCCATGTACATGGTCAAGGCTTCCTCCCCTGCATGAGAAAGGAACCAAGTTCGTGCAGCCTGTCAAACATTAGGGTATGAGGAGAGAGGTCCAAGAGTACATGCAGAGGCCTACTGTTAAGCCTTCTACTGAATTTTCCCTCTTACTAATTCATACCTCTAATGCAATTTCCTTCTGCCTCGGAAAATCAAGGGCACAATGAAAGAGAAACAGTCCCTCTGTTTATACTTTACTACATTAAATACTGCTGTTATGGTTAGTTGTCATTAAGTTAACAAAATGTTTTTATCATTTGGTGCCATCAAATGGATATCTAATCACAGTAACACCCTGTGATAGGGTAGAACTGACTCAGGTGTTTCTAGAAAATTGAAAGGAACACATGTTCGTTATATTTGTGACAGATGTTACATTGGACAAGGATGATATAGGCTTCCTATGAGTTCAAACTGACCAGTTAGCTGTGAGCTTTGAGTGAGTTAGTGCAGGAGAAAGAGATAGAAGGAGATCATTTCACACACCAGGTAACTAACCAGTGTAGAGGGATTCACAGAGTGAAACTGTACCCTGGAAGAAGGGAGTCTGTGTTTCTGTCAGAATGGTGACCATAAGACTGTGATGACTGCCTTTCTCTGACCCTGAAACCCTCACCACTCCGTCTGCACAAGTGTGCTTCGTTTTACCCATTTTTGGTTTGTCTCCTGATTAACCCCTGATCTCAGGTCTTTTTCAAAGCTAACTTCATCTGATTTTGTTTAAATTTTTAAAAATAATTTTATTGTGAGTGCGTACAGATATTATAACAAACCATGATTCGATTAGATCAAGCACTCTTGTGCAATTACTTCACCATCAGTTTTAAACATTTTCTTCCACCTTGAACTGTATGATTTCATACCTTCTTTATGCCCTCCCTTCCCCATCCTCTCCCCAGGAACCCTTTACTTACACCATCCCAAGTATCTATTCACCTACAATTCTGTTATTTATTCCCTGTGAATGGGGTTATACAGTCATCATTGCTATCAGCCCACTACCCCACTCCCACCCCCCTCCATGCTCCCATACCTTCAGTGAATCATTACTCCCATTACTGTCTCTGAAGGGTTTATCTACCTTGTATTTCATATATTAAATGATCTTAATTATACAATGAACATATGCAGTTCTAAAAAGCTAAATGAGGTAAAACTAACACCACAAAAGTAAGGGGAGGACCTGCCCCAACACGATGGCTATAGACAAAGTGAATACATAAGCAAAAGTGGCAAAGAAAGCTGGTGGTGCCTGGCTATAGGAATACAGAGTCTGGGGCTTTAAAGACTTGAACATAAACAAGTGGCCATCTAGCTGAGAAGCAACGAAGCCCACACGGAAGAGGCACAGCAGCCTGGGTGATCACAAAGTACTGAAGGGGTCGGCTATCAGGCATCAAAGAACAAAAAATCATATCTTTGTGAATGAGGAGATGTGAAGAGGAGGGATCCAAAGTCCATTTGTAGGCAACTGGACATTTTATCTCAGAAGGCTAGGGGAGGGGACAAAGCAGTCAGGGAGCATTGTAGCAATGATAAAACATACAGTGTTCCTCTAGTTATGCCCCCATCCCCACTATCATGATCCCAACTCTACCCACCAAATCCGGCTAGACCGGAGGATGTACATTGGTACAGATAGAAAGTAGAAACACAAACAAAACAAACCCTCAAGACCAATGGTGAGAAGGAAAATGATGGGAGGGTGGAAGGAAGGTGGGGTCGAAAGGGAGAACAGATTGCAAGGACAGACATATAAACTCCTCCCTGGGGGACAGACAATGGAGAAGTGGGTGAAGGGAGACATCGGGTGGTGTAAGATATGACAAAGTAATAATAATTTATAAATTATCAAGGGTTCATGGGGAATGAAGGAGGGGAAGGGAGGGGGACATGAGGGGTGGATTTCAGGGATTTAAGTAGAAAGCAAGTATTTGGAGAATGATGAGGGAAACAAATGTACAAAAGTGCTTGACACAATGGATGTATTTGTGGATTGTGATAAGAGTTGTACAAACCCCCAATAAAATGATATAATAAAAATAGCAAGGAGATGAAATATGAAAGAATAAGATAGTTATATGTTTCATCAGTGCTATACTGCACCCTGGACGCATCATTCCTTCCCTGTGGTTCTTCTGTGGAGGACTGTCCAATTATCTTATAGGTGGGTTTTGGATCTCCACTTTGTATCCACTTCTTCATATCAATTTGATTGCTTATTTTTGAACTTCTTATGCCTATTCCCTTTGATAGCTCATCCTCAAACAGGCTGGTGTGCTTATTCTATGCGGATTTTACTGGTTCCCTGCTAGATGGCCACTTGTTTCCCTCAGCCCTCACCCTACACATCATCTTCTTTGTGAAGTGTTTTGAATCCCCTACTTCTAACATAAACTAGGTTAAGAAGTCTTACTATGCACATTCACACTTCTCTGTATAGAATTACTCTGCCAGAATCCACTGATGGTACTGAGTTAGGTGTCTGCCTTTGTAGACATCTCTGCCTCATTGCCATCACATTGTCTATCGGCAGCTTTCCACGAGAAGAGCAGAAACAATACACATTAATATTTTGTCATTTAATGGCCATTGCCAGGCACAATAATGGTCATACATTAGATGCCTAACACATGATTGGCAGATAGAGAAAAATGAGTGCTCTTAGAGTTCATTCAAATATACTGTTTATTGATTTATCTGTCATATTTCATTAAAATCTCCCAGGAGGTAGGAACCCAATTCACATTTGAGTGCCCCATGATAGGCTTGGGTTGAGTTCTTGGTTACCATTTGGGAATGCAAGAGGATATCCTCTTCCTCTCTTTTTTTTAAATTTATTTTTATTTTTTTAACTTCCTCTCTTAATTTCAACTAGAATGAATTTGATGTTAAAATACCTATCTACTCTATTAGGCTTTGAGTTCCTGTGACAGTGTGTAGATGGCTAATGGGCATATCGATTCATCTTTGCAAAGTCTCCAATGCTTCTTTTATGGTCTGATGAAGAATAGATGATTGACTAACATTCTGTGGATACATTTATGAATAGATAGATAGAAGGAGAGGTATATGATTAAGAAAGTGGATATGCTTGAAGCTAAAACCAAGGGGAAGGGGAAATAAATAATCCAAGTGCCACCTCAGGCTCTCTAGGGGGCTTGCATAAGAATAGGTGAAGCAAGTCCACTTCCCTCTGGACTGAGAACTGGCAGAAGCAAACCTTAGATCAAGAGGGGTTAATGGGTTTCTTACTGCATTATTAAGACTTAATTTCTTGTTTATTAAGAGAATGCTCTGTTTAGAGTTGCTTTCCCATTTGGGCATTCCTGCAAATTGCTTCTTCACCCTACATAGGCCTTTTCTTGATTTGTCTGTTCTCTAGGGGATATTGCCCCACTCTCTGCAGCACCTTCCATTAGAGCGAGGATAGCAGGAGTCCAATAGAAAGAATATGGGGGATAGGATGGAATATGGGTGTTTCAGCTTCTGAACCAATAGATGTTGCTTCTGGACTGGGTTGGCAATGCCTGGACAATAAGACCCTAGGGCGTTCCTTGTCCTATTATGCCATTTTGATTTTGCTCTCCGTTTTCCTCTTAGGCCAGAAAAAGTCTCCTAAAATGCAGAGTGCAGCATATTGAATACATACAGATACACACATGCATACACACAGACACACTCAAAACTATGATAAGTCACATACACAAAGATATTTAGGCCATCTACTCATGTGGAAAATCACCTATACACATTTAAGAAGGCTTCAGACAGTCTTTCAAAAAGTTCAGTAAACCTTTTAAGATAATAAGATAACAACAAAAATAGTGAAAATTTGAGGAACAGAGAGTGGAGCGCATCCTGGCCCACTGAATCTTGAATTCGATAACCTCCCTCAGAACAGCCAATGCACAGAGAGGACCATATGACCGGCCCCACTATGAAATACGGCATCCCTCACTGACACCAGATCCTATAGGGACAACAATGGAGAAGTAGGGTAGGGATTGTACCCTGTGTGACCCCCCACACCAAGACAAAACACTAAGGGTGTGCTGTAGAGCAGCAGGCTGAGAAGAGCATGGAGTTCTTGAGGGAGTGCTAAGGATATACTTTGGGGTCATCTGACTCAACCGGGGGATGCTCCTGGAGGTTAATGAACAGACCTTGAACTATTGACAGGGTTTTTTTTTTTTAATTTTTTATCTATTTTTTCTGGACATTGGGTTTTTTTGTTGTCATCATCTTGTTTTCTTGGGTCATTTCATCTTATGATGTGTTGTGTTTTTTTGTATATATTAATATCTCTACAAGTCTATCTAGATAAGATAGGCTGGATGAACAGTCTGGAGAAAACAATGGGGCCGATGGTTCCCGGGGGACATGGGAGATGCAGAGGTGGGGAAAAGGAGATAAGAGAAAAACAAGGGACCCAAAATCAGTGACAAGGTGGGTGTGTGAGACCTGATAGAAATTCATCAAGACTAATGTAACAGAGAGAAATTACTGAAACTCAAATAAAGGCTAATAGTTTGGGGGGACATGGGAGATGGGCAGGTGGGGGGAAGGAGATAGTGTTGACCAACCTAGGGATAAGGGAACAACAAGTGATTCAAAATCAGTGACAAGGTGGATGGGACAGGCCTGATAGGGATTGATCAAGAGTAATGTAACAGAGAGAAATTACTGAAACCCAAATGAAGGCTGAGCATGATAGTGGGACAAGAGGAAAGTAAAAGGGAATAGAGGAAACAACTGGGGGAGTGGGATAGGGGTAAAGGGAATTTATAGATGTCTAAATTCCTGCGTGTGCATAGGTGAATATATTTATATATGATGATGGAAAAGTAGATCTATGTGCATATACTTATAGGGTTAGTATTAAGACAGCAGATGGGCACTGGACTTCCATTCAAGAACTTCCTCAATGCAAGAATACTTTGTTCTATTAAATTGTATTCCATGATGCTCACCTTTCTGACACGATCACTGAAGAGAAAGGTGTGCATAAGCAAAAGTGGTGAAGAAAGTTGATGGTGCCCAGCTATCAAAAGATATAACATCTGAGGTCTTAAAGGTTTTATGTAAACAAAAAGTCATCTGGCTCAGAAGCAACCAAGCCCACATGGAAGAAGCACAGCAGTCTGTATGACCACAGGATGTTAAAGAGATCAGTTATCAGACATCAAAGAACTAAATATCATAACGCTGCATGTTCACCTTCCTGATATGATCACTGATGATAAATGTGTGCATAAGCAAATGTGGTGAAGAAATCTGATGGTGCCCAGCTATCAAAAGATATAGCATCTGGGGTATTAAAGGTTTGAAAGTAAACAAGGAGCCATCTAGCTCAGAAGCAAAAAAGTCCACATGAAAGAAGCCCACCAGCCTGTTTGACCACACGACATCGAAGGGTATCGATGATCAGGTATTGGGCATCAAAGAATAAAAATTATATCATGAGGGTTAGTACAGATTGGGGACCCAGAGCCCATCTATAGGTGAAGTGATATCCCCTTACAGAAGGGTCGCGGGGAGGAGATGAGTCAGTCAAGGTATAGGATAACAACAATAAAATATGAAGCTTTGCTCTAGTTCTTAAATGCTTCCTACCCTCAAATATCATGATCCCCATTCTACCTTACAAATATGGCTAGACCAAGGGATATACACTGATATGTATAGGAACTGGAAACATGGGGAATTCAGGACAGATGATCTCTTTAGGACCAATGGTGAGAGCAGTGATACCAGGAGGGTGGAGGGAAAGTGGAGTAGAAAGGGGGAACCAATTGTATGGATCTACATATAACCTCCTGCCTGGGATACGGACAACAGGGAAATGGATGAAGGGACCCATCGGGCAGTGTACGATATGACAAAATAAAGATAATTTGTAAATTATCAAGGGTTCATGAGGGTGGGTAAGTGGAGGGGGAAGGAAAATATACAGAGCTGATACCAGAGGTTTAAGTAGCAGGATCTTTTGAGAATGATGATGGCAATAAATGTGTTTTGCATAAAGTTGATGTATATATTGATTGCGATAAGAGTAGTATGAGCCCTCAATAAAATGATTTAAAAAATAAAGAAAAAATAATGAAAAATGTAACCAAATGATAATGTAATTTTCCCACAAACTTTTTGAAGCAAGCTTGTAAATATACACATTGCATCCATATATTTGAGTGTTCACAATGGGCACATTTGCATGCTGATTAACTTCTCACCATATGCAGATGCATGTACACCTCTGTCTAGGCTCTAACCATGTAGACCCATATACACATCCATATGAGCTTGATCACACCCATCATGCATAGACACGGTCACAAAGACTTTTTTGGTCTAAAACATAGTCTTCATGGGGAATAAAAGATGTTTTTACCTGTGTTTCCCTTGTCATCATACACTGAGTTCCCCCCTCCCTTAATATTTTCCATAAGAAAAATGTTCATCTCAAGATTTTTGTGAGTTTAGTCATCTCGCTAAAACTTTGGAGATCGCATAAAAATATCTGAGCTGTCAGCCCCCTTGCTTTGAGAGCTGAGCAAATTCTTTTCCAAGTCCATAGATGGGAGATCAAGGAACATTTTTTGTTGCTTGAGAAGCCTTGTGGCATCGTGGCTGCACCTTGGGAAGTTTGAAACCACCAGCTGCTCCGATGGTGGAAAGGATGTCTTTTCTACTGTCGTAAATAGTGACAGTCTCAGATACTCACAGAGTGACTTCTCTCCTTCCCTATAGGGTTGATATGAGTCAGCATTGAGTCTATGGCATGGAGTCTGGTTTGAGTTTGTTGTTTCAGTATGCCCTTGGGACTCACCTGATACCTCAAGCAACTTAGCAAAGGATTTCTTCTCACTGACACAGGGTTCTTCTTAGAAAATATTAAAAATGTTTCCTTGTATGTAGATGAGGAAACTGATAAAGTGACCAAATTCCCCAACAATTTAATTGCCCTGGAAATGAAGGCAAAGATGGGCCTTATTTTTAAATCCCTTTATCCCATAAAGTAATAACAGTAATAAAATAAGAATATAAACAACACCGTTTTGTTGCATTCTGGACTATGTACTAAAGAGACATTTTGAGTTGATTATTATATGCAATCCTCACACAAGGCATAAAGAAAACATTATTATTATTGGGGCTATTTGTGAAAATGACAACTGAGCCTTATGAAGATTGAGTAGCTTGTTAAGGTAACATAACTGCTGCGTGGAAGCAGGTGGCAGGATGTGGCCCCTTTATTCACTATGACATACCACTTCCTTTCTCTCAGACTGCTTGAAGAAATGAATGGAATGATGAAGTAAAATGACCTCATACAGTCTCTGGCACTTCAGTGTTCCCTCCACAGGAAACCTCTTCCCTTTCCTTCCGTCCACCCCACCCTGTTTCAGGTTAAGTGAACAGCGAGGGTTTGCTGTCCAACACTGGATCTCAATCCAAAGGTTTGCATATTTTAAAATGTTGTGCTGTAAAAACAGGAGAGGAACAAGGTTCTGTGAATAATTTACCACTTCGCCTTGGAGAAATTAAAAATATATTTCACTGCAAGAAAGGCCTTTCTTATTTGGAATTGCTAGGGACTTAGAACACAGCTTTTAATGGAGGAATGGAATTGGCCGCAATTTTTTATTATTTGTTTTCTTTTTTTCCTGTTATGGTGGTTGTTAGTTTTCCCCCCAAGAGAAATGAAAGTTCAAAGGAAAGGGTACAAGTTAACGTGGCACCCAGAGAAGAAGTAAATTAATTCTCTCTTTTAGATACGATAGCGCTTACACTACACAAGGTAGCATTTAAAGTGCTTCTTAACATTCAAAGTCCTTCTTAATTCAATACCTGTCTAGCTACTGAGAGCAAACACATACCGCTTGCCTAACCATTGAAGTGGGTGGATTTGTGGAGTGTGGGTCAGTTAAATAGATAACTAAAGTCAAAATATGCACTGTTTGTAGACAGAAAATCCTAGGAGCAAAACTTGGCTTGAATGACTTGGCCTCTTCCAAGTCTCAGTTTTATCATCTATAAAAAGGACTAGGGTAAAAGTATGCCTAGGGTAAAAGTATGTAGCATCTAATCAGTAATTATTGACTAATATTATTGTAATAATAAATGAATTTGTTCAGCCAATTTCTCCATCTACTTTCCCCACAAAAGCCTACATTATCAAATTGCTAGTCTATTATTTCTTGAAATGTATGCAGGGAGACCTCAGAAAGTTCATGAGAATATTCAATTATTCTTTCATTCCATTGTTTCACTAACTTTTTGAAGTCCCTGAAGACTATCTGTTCCGTCTGGAAATTCCTGCCACTTTCTTTGTGCCTAACCTGTTTCTGTTCCATTAACCTGTTCCCTCCATGAAGTCTGTCCAACTCTCCAGCCTTTCCACTGAAGAGCTACACTTCATCTATCCTGATTGTATTATGATATGGATTATAATTATTACAGGACACACCTACCATACCTAACTGAAACTGAGCCACTCCCTAGGCAGGTAGCATAGCAGTCCACCACCCAAGAGTCTTTCTTAAAATTTCATGGACCCAGTCAGTAGGAAAGAAAGAAAAAGAAAACAACTGTTTCCCAAGAAGTAATGGCTCATAATATCAAATAATGCAATCAGCAAGTGTATTTAAATGCACTTAGGTCTACTGTTTTCCATTTACTTTGCATTTTCTTCCCTTCCTCCTTCCTCCTTATTCTCAATACCTCAAGGGCATTATGGACATAGCGGGCAGGAATAGCTTCGATTGATCCGAGTGCAGTGATCATTCTGTTTTCCTTCTAACCTTCACCACATCCATTGAGACGCAATGGTCTCCCACTTGTAACGATAAACTTCAAATTATCAAAAGCAAAGTTGGCTTAAATAACCAATTCCCCACATCATGTCTGAAACTAAAATCACATCTAAAATATTTTTTTTCAGGTTGGGCCATATTCCAAAGGAATGAAAACAACTAGCAGATTAAGCTCTCCCAGTGAGGAGACCACATGTCAAAGGAACAAAGGCATCAGATTAAAAAATACCATAGAACTGAGCTAATGATATTAAGCCAGGTGTCCATGAAAATGGGAGACTCTCAAGTTACATTAGCCTATAGAATCCATTTCTTAGCTACATCATCAGAAAATCCCTTGGGTTTACCTGTCAATGTATACTTTGGGAGGATACAAAAATGTCAGAGAGATTCAGATGGCTTTAATCTCAGTGCATCCCCCACCCCTTCCATCCCACACCCAATGTCATGACAAGGCTATGGCCCCTCAGCAGCTGACCTACCTCCCAAGGTGGCAGAGATGAGGAGGTGGGTGCCGTACTTTTTGATGATGGTATCAATGAACTGTTGAGTGGTGGGTCTCCTGCCAAGCAGGCGGATGCTCCTTTGAAACTCCGGCATGAGGGGCACTGGATGGCGGACCAGGTCTCTCCTCTCGATGGCTGTGTTCCTCACCTTCCAACGGGCAAACTCCCTGGATAGGAAAAAGAGTAATAGCCCTCAACTTACTACCTCTGTCTCCAAAGCAAACTCCTTACAGTCATCCAAGCCAGCCACTCCTTCGGTAGGAGAGGGGCTGAAACGGTTTTTAGCATTTGTCAGGTAGGACTGATCTAGCATGACACTCAATGCTCTTCAAACCAAAATGTTTACTGAGTGCTGTTCTCATCAATGGAGGTCCCACGGGGAACCACAGATGCACGGTTCCTGTCCTCATGCTGTCAACAGAACGTCAAGGATAAAAGCATCAGGGCTGACATTTACTGCTTTGTAAGTGATGAAAAATCAAATAGAAAGGGCAATGAAAATAATAAAACAATATAATAATACTAACTAGTAATAGTAATACAAATAGTGATGATAAAGGTAATGAAAATGCACCCATTTATCACCTTATATATATATATCACTCTAACCTTATGCCAAAGAATTCTTGTAGTAAAAACAAGACCTATCTCTCCATTATCATTGTCATCTACTTGGTTGGGCTTTTCTCTGTTTTGACTATGAATGACACCACAGAGATGGGGTCTTTTAGTTGTTTAAAAAAAAACAGCATCTATTACATGGAAAGAGTCATAAGAATAGAAGTTGGATAAATAAAGTAAACAAGTGGATGGAAAAAAGAAATCAAGGGAACTAAACTGGGGATAAAGTTATGTCACAACAAAGAACTAAGACAAAATAACTTAAAACTTTATCTAAAGTGACTCCAAAATTGAAAATTTAGCTCAGAATTCAGTTTAACTCAAAATGTTGATGTGTTTATTGAATATTTGGAAGAAAGTAAGTTATGCACAAAACACCATGTGGGAAAATTTCCATTTCCCTACCATTATTATTGGGAGAGCAGATCAAGACCAAAGTTTTCATTCTGAATTCAACTCAAAATTTCCATCTGTCTCATGCCACCTATGGGGTGTGATCTTAGGCCAAGCATGTCAGCCCTCTAAATCTTTATTAACTCATAGGTGCGATCCAACTACTATAATCCCCTGCCAATATCTCTTACATCTATCACACGAACAATAAAGTGTGAGAATATATTTGGAAACTGTAAAGTGCAAATACAATGAGGGAGATGGTTCTAGAATTTAAAAAGCACAGAACATTCCTCTCGTTCTTGAATACTTCCTTTCCCTGACTACCATCACCTCAGTTCTACCTTAAAAACCCTGCTAGACAAGAGAACATACATTGGTACAGATAAGAACTCTCGATCCATAAAAACCAGGAGAGATAAAATCCTTAGGAACAGTAGTGGGGTTAGCAACACCATAAGTCGGGGAGATGGCGATGGGGGAGAAAGTGAGAAACAATCACAAAGATGGATATCTAACACCCTTCAAGGGGGACAAATAGCAGCAATGTGGGTGAAGGGAGACAGCAAATGGTGTAAGAAATGAAAGTAACAATAATAATCTATAATTGATCAATGATTCACAAAAGTGAGAGAGGGAAAAGGGAGCGGGAAAAGAGGAACTGACACCAAGTGCTCAAGTAGAAAGAAAATATATTGAAAATATCGATGGCAACATACATGCAAATATGCTTGATACAATTGATTTTGGATTGTTACAAGATCTTTAAAAGCTCTGGATAAAATTATTATAAAAAGTGAGTAAATAAATGAATAAAAAGAAAAATGTAACATTCCCCTGAAATTATTTCTTTGCAAGTTTTCAAATGTGTAGGTTAATGTGTAGGTTAAATGAGTATAATAAGAAATTTGCAAACAAACAAACAATAAATAAAAAGAAATTTGCAGGATCCTGGATTGAATTATTTTCTCTTAAATAAGAATCCCTTTTCCTATCAAAGTTGCATCTCTCTTGAAATAACCAGCTTTCTCCCTTGCCTGAGTTACATGGTCTTAGTCTTTTAGGAAAAAAACAAAAACAGACTAGCCAAGAGGGTTATAAGGTCAGTGTAGATAAATGATGAGAATCAGAGTTTAATTAAAAGGTCTCTTTCTCTCCTGCCATGGGATGGGATAGATGAATGAAGGAAGGGGCATGGGGCAAGAAGAAACAGAATAGGGTGGGAATCAGGCCAGAATATGCCACTGTATTTCAGTGGTGCTGTCTGACCCCTCATGTAGTGAGAGAACTGAATCTAGGAGAAGTGGGGGCAGGGATCTTTAAAATTAGAATACATTCCAAGTCCTGGGTTTTGGTCTGTGTCTGCTTAAGGCATTTCTATTCATAACTCACAACATAACTCAAATTTTAAATAAACTTGTCTCAATGCTTTGACATAGCAGACACTTATTAAGTCAATTAATGACATTCAACACACCTACTAAGTGCATTTCTCCCTAAGAGAAAAACACAGTTACAAAACATTTTCATTTTATAGCAAACATAATACAAAAATGGAATGAAGTACACAGAAAGAGAAATACAGCCTTCACAAGGAGCTTAGAGTGTGTGTGTGTGTGTGTGTGTGCTCGTGCGCGCGCATACACGTGTGCTTCTATAGTGTCACCATGAGTCAGAGTCCACTGGATGACAGTGAGTTTGAGCAGATGCATAAATCTGTGTGTTTATATGTATTTGCAGTGTGGGCACTTTTTGAAGAATTCAAATAACATTTCTTTTCAATCTTCTTTGAGCCTTGAGAACAAAAGAAAAAAATCTGAAGGAGTGAGATCAGGATTTTAAGGTAGACGAGATGGGATTTCTAAATGAAATTCTTGCTCCCTGAGAAAAATAAGCAGTTACATTGCTGACGGTGGGGTCGGGGGAGGGAGGAGGGAGGACAGTTGCATCTGTGATGCAACTTTTTTTCTCACCAGTGCAGTTTTCCACTTTCTTAAATTTTCTCAGAAGGATCCCCATGATATCCTGTGTTTTGAAAATATATACATATTATCCCTTTGGAATCCTCCAAAACCAGTAACTATTACTTCCACACTGACCTCTCTAAGTTTAACTTGCTCAGCACATCCTCATAGAAACCCATTTTTTGGACCTTGATTGCTGGATCATATTGATAAATCCAAGATTCATCCTGGTTATGATTCATGCCACAAAATTGTCTTCGCAGGCTTGGGTCTTGCTTAAAAGACCTTACGCTTAGTGTTCATCCAAAATTTTTTGCACCCATTAAACCTTCAGAAAACAAGATGACCACTTAAAACTGCACTTTCTAAACCATGTGAGAACACTCCCGCAGTTATCACAGCAGTGGTAATTCCAAGTTTGTTTGTTTTTTCCTCACAGGCTGGACATGTGCCCCTGTTTCCATATGCATCAACTTGGCAGTCTTTCCTCACTTTAAGGTTGTCCTGACCTTCAGTAAAACCCTCGAATCATTTACAAACCATTGTTTATGCAGGCATCTCTCCGGTAAGCTTGTTCCGAAGCGCCAACGATTGTGGGGAAATGTCCACTTGAGTTTTGTTAAAAATGTGGATGTTGGTCCTGAGCTCAAAATATGTTTCTTTATCATGGCACAAAGAGTATCCCTATCCAGAAGGCTTCCAAAAGAGATGAAAGTCAAAGGTACTTCTGCGAGAACACATTGGCAGCTGATCGCTGAGGCGGAACTCCTAATGTACACAAGCCAGAAATGTAGTTGAAATCTTTTCTCACCCTATCCATCAATACTTACTCTTACTAAGCGAGAATTTAGGGTTTAAAAAAAAGTGTTGAGAATGAGGCAACATGGCTTTAAAACCACTCTAGGGGTGTTGAAGCAAAGGTTCTCTTTCTTCCAATGTTCTAGGTTTGGACACTGAAATGCATTTTAGATAAAGGCGGCCTCTCCAGTACCCGTGTCAGTTCAGAAGTCAACAACGTTAAACCATAAAATAAGGCCCCATGTGTACAAAATATGAGCACCAATTTTTCAGCTCTGAGATCAGAGCAAGAAAGAGTAAAATATCTTGCTCTCTAGGAACCTGCACTCTGGTGACATAGATAGACAAGAAATAAACATCTGCACAATGTGTCACAGAGAGAGCTCAATTTCATGAGGACAAGGAAAGAAATGGAAGGAGTTATCATGGCTGAAGAGAGGGGAGGGTATAATTTTTTTTATGAGTAGGCTGGGAATGTCTTCCTGATGTCATAGCATGTAAGCAGAGACTAGAAGGAAATGAAGGTGAAAACCATCAGCATTATTCAATGGAAGTGAACCTGAAAGGAGGAATGACAAATACCAAGGACCCGAGGAAGGACTGTGCTAGGCAGGATTGGGAAAGGAATATCCAAAAGGCCTAAAGAAGCTGTTAACTAGTGTGTACAGTAGAGAGAAATATCTTTGGCTTTGCAGACAATAAAAGACTCGTGGTGGTATGCTGGTGTAAGCATGAAGTTGCTAAGCACAACACCAGAGGTTCAAACCCACCAGCTGCTCTGAGAGAGAAAGATGAGGCTGTTGGCTTTTGTAAAGAATTATAGTCTTAGAAACCCCATGGGTCAATTCTACTCTGTCCTGCAGGGTTGTCATGAATCAGAAATACATTCAACAGCAGAGGGTTTGCTGGTGATAATGTCTCTGTAGAGATAAAATTCTATTGCTCTAGTGTGAAGCAACCATGTGCAGTGTGTATAGGTGAGTGAAAAAAAAAACATTATTTACAAAAGGCAACCAAAGCTGGAATTTCCTCAAGTACTGGTTTAGATGCTGGGTTACTAAGGGAGCCACTGCATCAGACTCAACATGGATGGTAGTGAGATGGCTTTGATTCTCAAAGTACCTCTCTAACAACATGTAAAGTAAGCATCAATTCCAGTCATTCCATTCACAGGGGTAGAAACTGAATGCCAAAGAGATTAAGTCATTTGCCTTGAATCACACAGCCAATGATGGACAGGGGTTAGCTCAGAAGGCAGGGCTACTAACTCAAGCTCCAGTGCCATTTCAGCTGCAATGTGCCACCTAATTAAAAAAAAAAAAAGACATAGAGTAAAAGAAAGTCATGCTTGTCGTGTTGTTTCTCTGCTCTGCTGGCCCAGGAACAATTTCATGTAACTTCTCAGAGAATTGAGCAAAACACATAATCTATCATTTCTCCTGAACCCACAGAGCAAGCAAATTCCCCTTGGAGGAAAAGGCAGACCTCACAATGCCATCGGATCTGCAGAATATGCTTCTGCCCAATTAAGCATCCCAGCAGGGTGGGCAAACCAATTAGACTGAGATTAAAAAAGGATCCTAGATGAGAGGCATGGGGTGGCTGCAGCAAGGCTCATCCCACTGGAGGAGCAGAAGGCAGGAGGGTGGGTAATGGCTTGGGTGGAGAATGGAGGGAGACAGGAGCCAGGGTCGCAGGGTTTAAGATGAGGCGGGAGAGGAAAATATCAGCTTTTTTTCTAGAATGAAGTAATGCTTTCAGAAGGATTCTTCCTAATCCTCTTTACTATCCCCCCTTGTTTTCCTGTATGTTTGAGTACACACACACAGACACACACACACACACACACACACACACACCACTAACTATAAGACTGCACTGGGGGTGGGGGGAAGATTATGAGGCAGGCAGAAAAACTAGCCTTGTGCCCTTGGAAAGGTGTTTCCATCCTGGGTGTCAATGTATCCGCCTGTGAAATCAGCAGACTGGTCTAGATAAACTTCTGTCCTGTACCTTTCTTTTAGCCTGTGCTTTGCAAGCAGGAATCTTACACTTATTCCAAAATCCAAAACTCACTGGCAGCAACATGACTCTGACTCAGAGTGACCCTCAGAGTGCCTGCAGAGAAGGGCGACAATTTCTCATTCTGAGGGAGGTTGTCAAAGAGCACCTTGAATAGCACTGGGTTCATTGTAAAACCAAACCAAAGAGGGTTTCTGGGCCTTTGTAAGTCTTTAGAGGGGCAGGCAGCTTCAACATTAACCTATGAAGCAGTTTGGGGGCTTGAACTGTTGAACGTGCAGCACCATTTCCACATATTTTGAAGTTTTGATTTTGTTCATACTAGGTAAAATGAAAACACAAGCCTTTCTGGAATTAAGCATTGCCTTCCTAGGAAACCTTCATAATCCACTGTCCTAACCTTTCCTTGTTTCCCTTGTGATGAGCTAACCAGTGCTTGCTTCATCCACAGAAGCACTAGGGCTCATTGGTTCTTGGGATAGAATTATATTACATCACTGAGCACAGTGCTGAGAGCCTCATAAGTCCTGAATAAAGTGTTAGTGGTGAAGTTGTTATTAATGGGATCATGGCGATTATTTTCTATATGGATTTGACTCTGATGGAGTACAAGAAAAGAAGATATGGAGGCAGCTGTAAGCAAGGGACTGTGGTGGCTCTGGGGAGGTGTCCCCAGCTGGCTTCTGACTCATTGCAAACCTCTCAAGCCCTACAGAATTAAATGCTGCCCAGCCCTGCACCATTCTCCCGATACTTCTTAGGCGTGAACTCATGGTACCGGCATGGGAACCTCAGGCATTGGTTCAGAACAATGTTGGGGACTGAAGACCTGGGACTGCAGTATAGAATAAATCATGCATCTCTCTCTGAAGAGTGCCATGATGGTTGAATCAGTACACTGCCACTGGGCATGGACAAGGAGCAGCGGTTGCCATGATTGGCAATTGGCGCAGTTTTCTTTGACCAAACCCATGGCCATCAAATGCATTCTGACCCCTAGCAAGCCTCTATAGGGTTTTGAAGGCTGTCAACCTATACTGGATTAGAGAGACTCTTTTTTTTTCTCCCAAGGGTTGCCTAGAGGGTTTTGAACTGCCAACCACCATGGACTATCCAAAACTTACTAAAGAGCTGAGTCATTTAACCACTGGAGCACCGGGGCTCCTTCTCATCCTTAGTCCTAGTCATCCTTATATATTTTTTAAAAAGCCTCTCACCTTTCTCTCTGACTTACATCTTTGATTAGCAAACCCACCAAAATTAGCCATGTACCCCTTCATTTTGAAAGATTCATTTCCCCCCACTTAAGCCTCAAGGGGCCTACATGGTGGTACTGCTCTGCTGTCTGCAGTCCACTGATCCACATCCACTAGCCAATCCATGGGGAAAAGACAAGGATATCTGATCTCATAAAGACTTACAGTGACCTGTACATGGTCTCTTTGAGTTGGAATAGACTTAATGTCAGTTTTCTATTCGGGCACACTTGTAATGCTGTTATTTCTATTGCTTGAGTATATCATTTTGGTTGCTTTATTGGTGAAATAGGCCGGTGGGGGGAACAACAATTTCTACTTCTGAATATTGTGAAAAAAAAAGCACCTTTGGCAATGCTAGTTATGTGAGAGAAAAAAAAAAAAACAAGCTCTCTACCACCTGGTCAATGATAACTCACAGGGTAGAATGACCCTGTGAATTTCTAAGACTGTAACTCTTTATGGGAATAGAAAATCCCTATGAAGCTCTGTACACTTTATGGATGTGGATCACAAACACTACTGAGCTTCCTCACCGTCAAAACAAAATGGAAATCAAAGCCTCAGCACCCGTACAATCAAGAAAGACAACTGAAGAGTTGCTTGCAAAAACAAAGATTTGCTGGCATGGGACCTGACAGACGACGATCAATGCCACCCAGAGACTTTCAGTGGCTAATATCTCCGTAGAGGCAAGTATAGGCAAACTTCGCCTCATGTATTTTGGGCATGTGGTCAGGAGAGAGCAGTCTGTGGAGAAGGACATCATGCTTGGTAAAGTAGACGACAGGGAAGAAGAAAGCCTCCAACAAGAGGGACTGACACAATGTCTACAACCGTGGGCTGAAACGTGAGAACAATTGTGAGAATGCTGCAGGGCCAAGCAGTGCTTCCTTCTGTTGTACATCAGGTGGCTGTGAGTGGGATCTGACTTGATTGCATCTAACAACAAACAAACAAGACACACACACACACACACACACACCACAAACACACACACACACACACACACACACCCCACACACACTGCCTGTGATTTCTTGTGGGAAAAGGGTGGGTACAGAGGATGCTGACAAGACTGATGGGTCAGATTGGCTCCGTGGAGTCAACTGCATGCCTGTGAAAACACTACTGAAGAAAGACAATTCCATGAGGCTCAAATATATTGCAATTCAGAAATATGACTCTTCAGTGGCCCAACTTAATCCAACCATACATTTCAGAATATTTTATAGACACTGCCCTCACAATAAAGGTCTGTTGAAAGCACTGCTGACTACAATTGTGCCATGTTTGGGTTTCCTTATTCTTAGGCGTGATATGCTCTAGGTTGTGTTCGCCAATCAAGAGTCTGTGGGATTAAATGAAGTCTCTGTTGGGGTGGGGATGAGGACTCTAGGGCTGCCTCTGTTATTGTTAGCAGCAAGTTTTCCCCAGAGATGAGCCAAGGGAACTGAAGGAAGGAGCAAGAAGAGATAAAATCATTGAGCCAAGAGAGAGAGAGTCTTGCTCTTGCCTGCTGTTCCCAATCCCTCCTCACATGGTCCCTAGCCAGCTCAGGGAAAGGTGAACCCAAGGGCATGTGTGAAGTGGAAATGATGCATCTTAACAAGGGAGGGTGTCGGTGCCAAATCCCCTGCCTGCCTCCATGCCATGAGCATAAGTGGGAGGGCAGCTGAGGCATGGCAGCAGCTGAGCATCTCTCTCAGGACATTTCTGCCTGAGAGGAGTGCGGGGAGGGAAGCAAACAAAAGTGCTGCCACCACCAAAATCATG
Organism: Nesogale talazaci; assembly: GCA_004026705.1. Taxonomy (NCBI): domain Eukaryota; kingdom Metazoa; phylum Chordata; class Mammalia; order Afrosoricida; family Tenrecidae; genus Nesogale; species Nesogale talazaci. Next base: position 45,008 of record PVJH01005642.1, on the reverse strand, counting down.
ATTCCAAATGGTACTATTTTAATTTCTAGGTCAACATCTTGACTTATAATTTAAGTAGTAGTAACAGTGCTATTTTAATTAGAAGTCAAGATATTGACTCCAACTTAAGAATAAAATAACCCCTACTGGCAATCGGTGTACAACACTTTCTAGTGGTCAAAGTGTGCGAACTTCAATAACGACATTGTATGTTTGCAAAGACCTTGGTCATTGTGCGAAAGTGACTTCTAGGAATAAAGTTCAGAGAAATAGGGTCTCCTAATTGAGGGGAAAGTGTATTGAAATAGAGTTCAAAGGAAAACACAGCAAGGGCCCAACTTTGGGATAAGCACGCTGTTTCTAGAAAAGTCGTTTGTGACTCTTTGGGGAGCATTACTACTGGAGACAGGTGACCATTATGGGGGTTATAGGGATTAACTGCGATAAAGGTGGTTTGGAACATCCTTGAAACAGCCTCTGTGCATCTGAAAGGCCATACTGTACTCGCCATACAGCCGAAAGACGACCAGATGGAAAGACCTTAGGAGATCTCACCAAAGGTTATCGCTGTGATTTCACAAATAAGGAACACCAAGGCCGTAAGAGAAAGAGACCTACCCAAGGTCAAATAAATATAGGCAACAGAGGAGACTAGCATCTGGTTTGTGATCTCAGATTCAGGTATCTCTCACCTATTATGATCTGCCCTGTTTCCATTGCCCCCGTTGTGTGGCACTTAGAATGTGCTGGCACCTTTACAGAGCCATGCCACACACATCATGCTCCAGACAACTGTGAGATGGAGAGTATTGCCAACCCATTGTCAAATGAGAGAAGCTGAGGTCAATGGCAGTGAAGGTCAGAAAGCAACCCCATGCCAGAGCTGGGATGGAAACTCAGATTTCATGGTTCTCTGTCTAGGCCTTTCCTGGTTTCGTCTGGATCCCTCCTCTCCAGATGGCATGACTTCTTCGAAATTGCCCTCTGTTTTTCTTGAGAATAAAGCATAAAAATCCAGGGAGAATCAAATACTCATTCCCCAAGTTTGACCATGCATCCCTGAGAACCTGAACACCGTGGGTGTTCCTTCCCTGAGACGATGTGGCACCTTGGAATGACTTTGTGATCAGAAAGGCCAGGATTTGGATCTCAGCACAAAGCTACTCACAAGCTGAGTGGCAGTTACAGATTCCTTCACATCTTTGGCCTTCTTTATCAGTGAAATGGGAATCATAGCATTTACCTTGCAGGGTTGCTGGAAGGATAACATAATGAATGCAATTAATCTGGCAGTAGTAGCTACTCAATAAATGTTAGCTATTTATCCTTTGGCAAGACTTTCTAAAAGGGGAGTTTGTCATATAACACATAACTTTTAATGGATATTTTAAATGATCTTAATATTTTAATATGCCCATGGGCTCCAGGGATTACACAAACTGCATATAAATAAAATATTTAAAATTCTGTTTACTCAATTTGTCTCTCTGCTTATTTCTAAAGCATCTATTGTGAAAGCATGACTCATAACTAAATATAGATTAATAAAAGTTTGGAGCAGCAATTATTTTCCAATTATCATAAATCCCATTAAGCATTGCAATTATATGAATTTTCTTTTTCAGATCACAAAATTTGAGAGCTCTCAGGGACCACAGAGCATGTCTTTGTCATTTCCTTCTAGCTTCAGAAGGAAACACAGGCACTCTTGGAGGGGAAATACTTTTCCTAGAGACACACAGCTGTCAGCAGCAGGATATGTTTTAAAATCCAAATCTGATGTGTGCTCAGGCCTTCTTTCATTTCCCTATGCTACAGGACTTCTTTCTAGAAGAAAAATGAACCAAGACTATCCCACCAAGTAATGTTGCTCTTAACTGCCAGTTTCATTCTTATTCCAAACCAAAGGAGTAGTGAGCATACTGGCAGGTCTGAGCCTCTGCAATCTCTGCCTTCTCTACTAGACCTTTCTTGCTTCCCTTTTGCAATCAAGATTTTCCTGGATCTGTTTGAAACTATTTAAAAAATATCTTTCTCTAATTCATTCAATAGGCATGCTGGCCCTCTATCAAGAATTAGAGTCTGAGCTATCCGATATGTAGCCTTAAATGTACTAAAATCCTTAAAAAATAATTTAGTCCTGACCTTTATAAGCATGGTCTAGAGACCAAATATATCTGCCTAAAAGTTTGGTAAATAAAGTTTCATTTCAATATACCCATGCACATTTGTTTACATATCATCTGTGACTATTTATGCCTCATAATGGTAGAGTTGAGTAAGTCACAGCAGAGATCAACCATAGGGTCCACAAAGCCTAAAATACTCTAGCATATGTAACACATGCAAACAAAATGTCTGTTGACCCTTAATTTAACTCATTGGCCTCCCATTTAAATGATTTATTCTAAGGAAATATTCAAGGAGATCTTTAAAGAATAATATCTTGAGCTACACAAAGTGGTGAGTAGATCTAGTAGATTCTACTAGATATTTGACAAAAGGATTCCTTTGCTTTAAAAATGTTTGAAAACTACTGAGTCAAAGCAAGCTAGGGGACAGCGATATTTTCCCACACTGTCTGGAGCACTTTTCTGAGTAAATAACAAAGTCATTACTGAAATCAGAATCAGAAGAAACCAGTAAATAATGCCTGGGTCACACCTGAATTGCAAAAACATGCATCTTTCAAGAGAAATTTATGCTTTGATGATTCTACAAGGTAATTGACTTAATATAAACAAAGATGGAAAAATAACACCTGTGAGATAATGGCCTAATGCAGTCTCTGAAGTACGTGCCCAGATACTAAAAAGACAAGGCAAATGCAATGATTCCTAGTTGTTACACTCCAATGAATTGGGCTGCCTTGCCAATAGGTTTCCAAAGTCTGGAACAGACGTGAACAGGAAGAAAGCTCTGCAGTAATGTAAATCTCAACTTAGAGGTTTTGTGACTCACAGAACTGACCTTATAATAAGAGGCTGCTCTGGAGGAAGGAAGATCTGTGTCTGTCAAAATACCGAAGCTAAATCTGAGCAGCTCAGCAACAGAGATACCTGAAAGAAAGATTCAGAAGGCAGAGGGCAGTTGCAATGTTTGCTTTCTTTGCCCTTGCCAGCTGAGAAATGATGAACTTTGGTAATGAGAGCGTGTTCAAAAATAAGGAAGTGTCCTCTGAGTACCCAGAAACAATAGAACATGTTACAGTTGGTAAAAGATAATGCCCACAGATATTATATTTTCAACTAGGTAATAGGGTGCTGAATGATGATTATGCATGAGATAAAACACCTAGCTTTTTTTTTCCAACTCTGAATTAACTTGATAATATTCCAAAAACCTTCGAAGACACAAGTCCCCTATTGTCTCCCAGAGCTAGTCACAGACTATACCATGCTAATTACTCTTTCCTTAATAGCAAGATTTCAGCTTACGTATTTTGGACATGTTTTCAGGATAGATCTGGTTGTGGAGATGGACATCATGTTTTGTAAAGTAGAGGGGCAGGGTAGTATGCTAAGGCTAGAATGGTACCTAACAACAACAACATGATATAAGGTTACGATCCATCAGCTGAACTTTCATTTACTCTTTTTGCACATCTTCACAGGGAACCACCCAATATGATTATTCTTGGGTCTGAAGACTTTTTTGATGGCCACATTCTATGGAAAGCACAATCTGGCAAGCCTTTTTCTACAAGCTTACTTGGAACTTTCAAAAGCCATTCACAATCTCTTTCTGTCTCTCTCTCTCTTTCTCTCTACTACCATATGTAGATGCTTATACACCCCAAACCATAGATTTAACCACAGGTAATATTTATTTTCCAATATTGGACAAGCTTAATGTTCAGCTCCATATGCCTAAGTATAAGCATATCCTGGCCACCTAACATGTGACAGGTGCTCTGAATTTAAAGTTCACAGCATTCTGGGAGGTAGTTATGTTCCATTTATTTTTGCAGATGATTAAATTCAGACTCATAGATCCAACATATCTCTCAGTATAATTGGCATCGTTAGGATTTCAACTCAGTTTTAATTCTATCACACTCTTTGTTCACTAACTCTGATTCATGATTGTATCAAGTAAGAATATATATACACATATACATATATAGTAAACTAACTGTCCATTATGAACCGGTGTCTATGAATTATTCATATACACTATTTTTGAACTGAAGGGCTCAGGCAGCATAGTGAGTTAAGCATTGAGCTTCTAACCACAAGGTCAAAAGCACCAGTCACTCCAAGGTAAAAATACGAGACTTTATGCTTTTATAAATATACATCAGCTCAGGAATTGGAAGCAGTAGTTCTACTGTGCCTTCGGGGCTCACTGTGAGTTGGAATCAAGTCTGTAGCAGTGGTATGATTTGGTTGGGTTTCTTTAAGTACCTCATATTTTTCATTTATATCTTGCATCTTTAGCACGGTGCTAGCAATATTTTTATGATATTGGGAACAATATCAAGAAAACAACAATGAGAAGGGGTTGGAAGCTCACAATGCAACCACTACTGTTTACAAATCCCATTGTCAATCAGGGCCATAAGGCAGTAACTTGAGGGGTATGAGGGATTAGCACTGAACTGTTGCCTACTGTATCGTATTAAGTTGACTTGCCTTGTACAACTGACAATTCCTTTCTGCATTCTTTATTCAACTGTAATGAACAAGTTGATCTGGATGAATGGCCTCCAAATTCTATGTGACCTGAAACATTTAATTCATCAACTGATCCTTTCAAATGAGCTTTTTATTAACTTTTCTTTAGCAGTGACTATGATTCAATCTTTATTTTAGGTGCAAGAATTACAGCACAGAATAATAAAGACAAATAGCTGTTTCTTTCAGGAAACAAATAGGGCTAGCAAAATACAAGGTTTTTTGCAAAGAAATTGAGATTAGGAAAAAGTATAAGTTCGTTGATGATGGAAGTGATATTAGATTCCTGTCTTTCCCTCACCACTCTACTCTTCAGGCCATGAAGCACAAGCTTAAAACTATCAGATTCAGATTCCTCGCATACTTCATGAAGTAAGATCTTTAGGCCACCTATGTCAGATTTGGTGGAAATCTATGTTGAAGGACAGAAACTATGATTCACCCCAAAGTAAGCAAATTGGAATTATTATCTGTCATTTTAGCAACTTTCTTGGTGATTTTTCTCCAGTCTCAAAATGAAAACCTCAGGACTAAGTGGTCTTTGAGGTCATCTCCACCTTGGATCATCTTCTTCTTTATTTTTACCTAGTAAGCTCTTGACTTCTGCACTTCCACAGGAAAGTCACTCCACATGGAAGCTCTCCTCAGTTCATCCAATGAGTTTTGTTTCCCCACCATTGTCCACAGCCAGTGATTATTTATTTGAGGGAGTTTTTTGTGATTCTCATCCACCAGGAAGTCACCAGGCTGGAGCTATTTTTTCCAGTTCTTCCTACATTGTTGAGAATCTACAAAGTGTTCAGTAAATGATTCTAAATTAAATTCAGGCAGTACAAATGGGTGTGTGAATCATCCTCTTCCTTTCCAGTATTAAGGAGATTGTGTTCTTAAGCATGCCCCATGATCATATTGTTTCACTGCCAATGTTGAGGCCCTGGAATCTGACAAGCTATTATAGGATTTGGTTTCCCAATGGCTTAAGTCCACAGTGACTTATTGGTTCCATTTGTTACTGTATTTACTGTACCCTGTTCAATGTGTAGGCAAAGGTGGGAATCTCAAATGTGAGGAATTAATCACTAATACCTCAGTGTTCTCATTTCCCCCCTTTCCAATCAGTAACATGTCTAATAAGTCTTGAGATCTACTGAAGAAAAAAAAACTTTTACAAGATTAAGCAAAGCAAGGGTTTTAGCCAAGATATCCAGAAGTGCAAACATGGACAGCATGGTCACCTGCTTTAACCTTGACAGCCCTATAATTCTTTATTATTATTACAGCCAGAATTATTCTCTCAAAGTGTGGGTTAAATCACATCACCTCTGCCGCCTTGTTGGAAAGCCACCAAAGAGTCAAATTATCTTCAAAATAATTAGGGAACCCCCCAAATCATATTCATGTTTCCTCATAGCAGATATTAAACTTCAAATTCCTAGTTCCTTCTTCTGTTGTCCTGTCTTTATTTCTGTCCAATTGAAATAATTTCTCAACAGAACAATTCATGAAAAAAAAATACTACCCACCTCCATCATTTGCTTATATTTGTAAGAGCTTTGAGAGACTAATTTCCACTAACAATACAGCCCTTACCTCTTTATCTCACTTTCCTTTCTATCCAGTCAATTACAACTTACAGTGTTCCAACAGGGTGGAGTAAAACTCCTTCTGGAGATTTCTGAGACTACCTTTTTAAGGGCTTGAAAGCCTCCTTTTTCTCCCAACGAGCAGCTAGTGGTTTCAAACTGCTTGTCTCTGAGCTAGCAGCTCAATGTGGAGCCCAGTGCAGTACTAGGACTCCTCAGATACATTAATACAGAATAGAAGCCCTTCTTTGCCCTATCTATTCTTCTTATGTATCCAGCTTCTTCAAGACACCCGATTCTACTTCTTGTCTAAAGTACGGAATTTTTATATCCCCTCTTCCTCTTTCTCCTTCTTTGTCAAGTTCTATTAAGTGAACAAACCTACTCTGACCACCAGGTCATCTTACACCTGTTTTCTCAATTGAAGACTTTTCCTCTACTTTATGTGACTCCTTCTTGTGCAGTAACAACGCATTGTACTTCCACAATCATAGTAAGTATTGTCTCTTTACTTCTCTTAATCCCCTGTTGGATTATGCACTCTGCCTAGGAATAGGAAAGGAGTTGTTTGCTTAACAAGTTATTCTTAGTTTATAGTTAAGGCATGATACAAAGTAAGTTCTCAAATGAATAAGTTTTCAAACAATGAATGAAGAAACATGTGTTTCTCATAGTGAATACCATGGCTCCTCATCTATCCATTTACTTGGCAAAGGCTTTTTAATGCATCTATTAAGTACACGTCTAAGGCCTAGAGGTACAGTAGTGATATGACAGACAAAACCATTGCTTTGGAAATTACATTATTGGGGCGGGGAATCTCAGAAAAATAAACTAATACATATATAAGAAAATGTCTGAAAATGATTAGCCTTATAAAATAACAAGAACAACAATAAAGCAAGATAAAGGGATATAAAGTGACAAGCATGGAGATGGCTCATTGTTAATAAGCATAGTGAAGGCTTTACTTAAAAGGGAAAATATGATCAGAGACCTGAACAATATATGGAAAAATAAAGACACATATCTCTTAGAGGCAAAAGAAAAAGAGTGTGAGTGAACTTGGAGAATTTGTAGTATGGAAGAAGGTCACAGTGGAGAGGTGAGGAGAGGCAGTAGTTAGGGACTATATCAAATAGGCCTTTGTGGCATATGGAATTATAGTCCATAAATATATTCATGCTCTATTTTAGGACATATATGATGATGTTCATTATAGGGCAAATACTATGATTGAGTTAAGGAATTATAGATGGAAAGGCAGTCCTGGATTGTTTATGTGGGCCCAATATAATTATAGCCATCATCCTGAGAAGAACACAAGCATGTGTGATCAAAGGATTACAAAGAATAACATCCAAATCCAAATGAGAAAATGATATCAAAGATTAAATTCTGAATACCTGTTTTTCTGAGAGCTTGTTTAGCAATGGAAACCCAAAATCCATTTGCTGTGTTCTCTTGAGAATTAAACCTTCAGTGAATCCCCTCTGGCCATAAGCCAGGGATGTGAATTAACTTGCTATCAGACAGAAAGCATTGTAAAAATCAATTTCTGTAGATGTAGTTAAAATGTAACACTCTATAATTTGATCTATATTTGGGCTCATTTTAAGTTTGTTCCAGTTTTTCATATTCTCTACTTTCTTTTAAAGTGCAGTTTTCATTGTTTTATTTTGCCATTGTTGTTGGATCAGATTTTGCTGGTTGGTTGGTTGTTTCTGATTTGAATATTTTTCTGTATATGAATTCAGGGCCATTTTTTTATCTTTATTCAAAAAGCTTACTGTACTGCCATTGAGCTAATTTCAACTTATACTTCTGTGGGTTCAAAAATGGTAACCTTTAGTGGAAGTAGAAAAAACCTCATCTTTTTCCCAAAGAACTGCTGGTAGTTTCTTTCTGCTGACCTTGTTGTGGGGCGCTTCCCAACATGTAATTCCTGGGATGTCAGAGGTCCTGACTGGTAATAAAGAGCAAAAAAGATAATGAAATGTATTCTTTAGAACGCCCAAAAAGAGCACTGCTGTGCTATACCTTAGTAATAAGCCAATAAGACTCATTTGAGACTCTATTTTCCAAAAATCGATGTTCAAGGAAGCAGAGTCAACAAATCAAATGAATATTGCATTGGGCAAATCTGCTGCTCAAGATTTCTCTGAAGTGTTGAAGAGCAAGGGTGTCACTTTGAGATGTAAGGTGCACTTGATTCAAGCTATGGTGTTTTCAATTGCCTCATATGCATGTGAAAATTGAATGAAGAATAAGGAAGACAGAAGAATAGTTGAAGCATTAAATTATGATGTTAGCAATGAACACTGAAGTACCATGAATGGCCAGAAGAACAACCAAATCCATTTTGGAAGAAGTATAGCTCTTAGAAGAATGCTCTTAGAAGCAAGGATGCCAAGGCTTTGTCTCACATATGGTAGACAAGTTATAAGGAAAGACCACCAGCCCAAGAAAAGTGACTTCACGGTTGGGAAAGTAAAGTGTCTTTGAAAAAGAGGAAGGCCTTCGAGATTGATGCAATGGCTGCAACATTGGACTCAAATGTAACAAAGATTCTGTGAATGGCGCAGGACCGGGAGCGTTTCATTCTGTTGTGCATAAAGTTGCCAGTAGTCAGACTCAATGACACCTAACAACAAAAACAACAACAACAAATCTCCAGAACTATACATAATACATTTGTATTGTTTTAGACCACTAAGTTTGTGGTAATTTATTACCACAGTGATAAGAAACCAATGTGGTCTTGGTGGGCCATGGAAATGATTTTGGACTTTATTAAGCATGATAAAAAGCCATTGGAAATTTCTGAGGATACAGGTGAGAAAATCGGAAAAATGTTTAACTTAAATAATTCTGATCATTTGCGTAGGGAATGCTGAAAGAAGGAGGAAAGACAAAATACGGGGCTAAGAAAATCAATAAGATGCTACTGCGGGGCTGAGCCCCGGTGGTTGTGCGCAGGACTGCGGCCCACTGGGATGGAGGTTCAATTCCAGCAGTGGGACTGGGCCTCCTACTCCCACCACCAGAAAGCAGTTATGCCCCCAAAACAAAAAACAAAAAACAAAACACAAACAAACAAACAAAAAAGATGCTACTGCGATGATCAGATGAAAGGGGATGACAGAAGTCTGTGCTGGAACATTAGTGGTCAAGAGGGCTAAGCTAAAAATACTGGAGATGTGCTTTGTCATTAGAGTGTAGATGTACTGTTTGGGAACATGAAAAGGAAGAGAAGACTCATGGATGCTCCCTAGTGTGAGGAAATATGACTGGGTAAATAGTGATGCCATCTCATGAAAACCAACAGCAGCAGAGGAAAACTGAATGCATTTAAGAAGTCACATAATTAGCTGAATATATGAGTCTAGAGTTCAGTGGAGAAATGTACCCTGGGAATATCAACATAGGCCTTGCAGGTAGATTATATGAAGCCATAAAGGAAGTAGATAGGGTCATCAAAGTATGGGTATGGAAAGACTTCCAAAGTCCAAGAACTTAGGTGCTCCCACTATGAGAGCTTGCAAAAAGGTGAACCCAAGGAAATGGACAAGGAAAGGTGAACAAACTAAGTGCTTAATCAGCATAAACCAAAAGTCTTTACCAAAGATTATGTCTCCAACTCTCAATTTCTACCATTTAACTACATTACAACCCTAATGACTTCCAAGGGGCTGAGTGCTCTTGCGTCCAATGTCTAGCCTACAGGAGATGATTTTCCTACCCCCACCTTCAGACTACAACACACACACACACACACACACACAAACGATCTTTCTAGAAAGACTCTTTCTGCCCACTGCTATACCTAAAATAACCTTATTCCATTGTTGGATTTTTATTGTTGATATTCAATAATTGTAATTTTTGTATTCAGTTTTTTATAGTTTACCACCATTCCCCATACATTACTCAGTTCCCAATGTCATCTCCATGTGGAATGTATGCATTTAAAGGACAAGTATCTTTCTAATTCAATACATAGTTCCCTAAAACTAGAATGGTATCCTATCTTTACTCAAAGCCCCTCGGATGTGTTGAATCAATAAAACAACCCCTGGGTAAAAATCCCATCTGGGTCAGTCTGGTGTCAATTTGAGAATTAAGAGTGTAAGGGTGGAGTCAGCACTGTTGATCTGGAGATAGCCAATAAGACCTTTGTGTGGGTATGGCTTTCTCCTGAGAATTCTGGGAAATCCAACTTTAGTTCCCCTGTGGAGGTGAAAGACTCACTCCTCAGTCTCTTGGAGATACTCTACAGACAAGACACAAGAATCAGTCCCTGGGAGACATTCCAGCTGACAAGACACATGACAGCATGCTGAGAGACACTGAGCCCTAGAACTGATAGACCCTGAGCCCTACAACTGGAGAAGTCATGGAGAGATTCTTGCCAGTGCTGAGATGCTTCTACCACCACTGGATATGCAAGACCGACATTAGCCCCTATTTCCAATATCAATCTATAAAACCCTCTTCAGACCCACAAAGCACATGCAATGACCAGAACAATCACAGACCAGTGAGTGCATATGGGCTAATATCAGACATATGGACTTGATCTGGACTGCAAAGGGATGTTTTCTGAATGTATGGTTTCTCTTGTATATAACCCCCCTCATATACATATAAATGTATATGGATTTGTTTCTCTAGTCTACCTGGAATAACACACCTTCCTTCAAGACCAAGATAAAATTCTACACCGTCTATAGAAATTTCTGTAATATCTACAACTCAAATCAAATCTCAGGGGATGCTAAACTGTAGTAGAAAGATGATAGGTCCAGAAATCAAGCAAGCATGGGCCTCAACTCCCAGCAGTGTTAATGGTTAATATTTTCAATTGCTAACCCAAAGGGAAGTGATTTACATACACCTAGAGGTGTCTCAGAGGAAAAGGCTGGTGAGCCACTTTCCAAAATCAGTCATTGAAACCTTGTGGGACATAGTTCTATTCTGACACACAGAGAATTACCATGAGACAAGGTCAACTTGATGGCAGCTCAGGGTGCATGATGTTCGTGGAGTAGTCAGATGAACTCTCTGGACTTGTTCCCTCATCTGCTCAATAGGAATTAGAGAGATAGTTCTTCCACTGGTCTGCAATTAATCACGACTCTAAGGAGCAGATAGAGGTGCTCATGAATAGGAAACCTACTACATCTGTGGATTATAGGTGTTTTATTACGTGTGTGCTCTGTCCTTCCCAAACACTGTGCAATTAATTACCAGTGGTGACTTGCAAGTTCTAGATTCTTTGTAAATGTTATAGAATGAGTCACTCTCCCCAACCTCCAGTGCCTGAGATATTTTAGCCTCAATTTCTTCCACTTCATTTTCACAAGTGTTTCTTTTCATGCCCTGGGATCAGGGGAATTTTTTTTCATATAATCCCCTGCTGATCAATTTTACTTGATTGTGTCTCTCCTTTCTTTGTCCCTTCTTTTTCTTTAATTCCAACAGTTATACAGTGCCTTCGCCTGCATAAAACATAGCTCAATCGACCTTGCTTAATCCTTGGGACTATCACCTACAGTAGAGATTTTGATTTTTGCTATTTTTGAAATGGAAAATCAGAAGTTTCATAGGACTTGTAAAAGACCACAAAACCAGGGAAAAGTTGGGGTGGGTGGAGCGCTCTCCACTGTGCCACACGACTATTCATTCTATCACAGATTATTCATACACGCATATATTCACTCAATACAAAGCACCAGACATGATTCTAAGCACTGGAGATACATCAATTAGTATGTGTTCAAAGATCCTACCCTCAGGAAGTCTCTTTTTAAGCAGGATTACTAAATCAATGGGCATGGTTTTGGCCACTCCTGGGTGAAGAGTAGGGCGGGGTGGGAAGCTATTAAGCTGGCCGAGCTACTGTTCACACAGCTTATCTAATACATCCCTGAGAAAGTGTTTGGTTCAGGAGTATTGCAATCAAGAAGAACCATTCTCCTACTCAAGGTACTCAAGCTCATAAAAGGAAGAAGGCAAGACAAATGAAACTCTCTGTTTGGCATGTTAGGGACCGGGGCTGCTCTTTTTGTTGCAGTAGTTCCAGGACCTTGTCCAAGGTAGACACTCAAATATATGAGGGAAATGAGGCATACCAGAAAGAAGGGGGAAAAGACTAATGCTCTAAAAAAGCATTGTGCTATATGGGAATGCTGATGCCAGTCCAATCACCAATGGCTGCAAAACATGGTGGTTGAGGTTTCATTATCAATAGAAAAGGATGTGCAGCACTGGGCGGGTGAGTGAAGAGATGGAGTGGTAAGGGTCACAGAGATGACTAGGAGCTTCCAAAATTTGATCACATATGTAGCTCCTGTTCTTGGGAGAAAATAACTATTCATGTGTGGGGAATCACCAAAAGGACACCTATTTGCCTAAAGCAGTGGTTCTCAACCTGTGGATTGTGACCTCTTTGGGGGCTGAACGACCCTTTCGCAGGAGTCGGCTGATTCATAACAGTATTAAAATTACAGTGATGAAGTAGTAATGAAAATGGTTTTATGGTTGGAGGGTCAAAACAGCATGAAAGCGTCATGGCATTAGGAAGGTTGAGAAGCATTTGTGTTCAAGAGCCCAGTCTTAAAAGGAACTGGAAGACTTCTGACCATGTAGACTGAATCCCTCACATTATAAATGACTATAGCCAAAAAGAAAAGGGAAACATGTATTCTGAATCTTATCAACATTCTAAACTAACGTTTACTTTACATAAAATTCAGAGGGCAGAGGATCTCATTAAACAATATGAAAATATATTGGAAAAAATCCTGAATTTGGTACATGCTACAGATATTGTTGCATTCTTCAAAAAAATCAATGCCTCTGGTGGGAAGGGTATAGACTGGAGCAGGGATAGATCTTATATTAAAAGAGACTAGAGTGAACAAGAGGGAAAATACAATATGGAAACATTGACTGGATTGCCAAAGGTAAGAGAACACTAAAAGCCAGTCTTAGAGAATACCAAAGAGGGTTGAAGACATTAGGTTATATAGATAGATAAGCAGCTATTAAATTATATTATAGAATGATGAATAATTTTTCTAGAGGTTGAAATATTATTATTATTAATTATTAAATTTTATCATTTGTATTACAATGTATTTATTTCTATTTCACCATTTATTTTTATATCTGCTCTTATTTATAAAATATGTATTATACAGCAATATAAGAAATATTACATAGGAAGTCCATGATATATGCATCTAATTTTAAGGGAAAAACACAGTGAAAAGAAAACAAAGAGAAAGAAAAATATAACAAAACACCAATGATTAGACAATCTCGGTGAAGTGTATCTAGTTCATAAGTGTTATTTTTCATTTTTAAAATTTTCCCCAAATTTAAGAAATATTTTAGGGCTGCTTTTCAAAATGAAGTGCTGGAGGAAATTATTTTGTCATAGTTTTAATGTCACATAATTCATATATTCTCTGAGGATTGCTTGCTTAGACTGCATTGAGAAGGGCCGTCGTGTTGAGCTAGCTGACCTGGGCGATCATGTTGAAATGCGTATGGGAGTGACCAACACTGAATTCCTAAGAGCAGATAAAACCTTTATCTCCTAGAACATGGCAGAGAAGGCCCCAAGGGTACAACCTGCAAGTCAAGACAAGAGCGTTCCAGGAGGGAATTAAAGCCAGCTAGCTATCCAGGCAGGACCAGGGGAATCAGGCTACCGACACAGGCCACAGGCCCTGCATGCACGAAGCGTGCTTCTTCTGCACATTTTCTTTCCACGCCATTTCCTGCTCTCGCAACGAACATAAAATACCAGACTCCCTTGTGGCCACACTGGCCTTGCAGGCACACTGCCGAAGCAAACACTTCGTGAGAGCTGCTCTACTATTAGTTCTCTTCATTCAGTAACTCAGAACAGTATGTGTTTGCGTTGTATCTGTGCCGCTATATCAGTAAAAGTGAAAGCAGGTTTACTAAGAGGTGATCCTTAGATCAGAAAATGTGTGTGTGTCGGGGTGGGGGTGGGGGTAGGCACAGAGTAAAAGACACACCAATTCTGGTAGAACTTAAAACACATTTACCTGTACCTGCCTCCTGCCTCCACTCCCACCCCCACCAAGAGGGCACTGAAACCATGCTAGCAAGGAGGTTCTGCACCCTGGAGTTTCCTGAGCATGGCACTGGGGCCTCTGAGCCTTCAATGCATTGGGAGAAGCATTCAGTGGCTTTGCACTCCCAGGGTATATCATCTACATAAGGAGATAAAACTAAGGGGCATCTCAGAACCCGTCATGAACCTTACTTCTGGGACCTGCCCCAAAACACCTTGAGCCTGGGCAAGCTGCATATCCTCTCCAGGGCTCAGGTCCCCTATCCAAAAGATCAAGGATCAGAACAACATTTCCCTAAAGTCTTCTCCCAAACTAGTCTACTCTGGTTCTTTGACACACAGGCAAGAGGCCAGACAAGAGTTAACTTGAGGGAAGAAAGCAATGCACAGTAAGAGAGAACCTGTAAGAAATGGCGAAGGTAGATATTGGGAGGTTTGTGAGAGTTAAAGTCAACCGGGGTAAATGCTGGTACAGGCCCAATCCTGAAATGATTGGGATCCGAGAGTGGAGGGACAGCTACACAGGCTTAACCAGTGTGGGAGGGAGAGTGGTATTACGCTCCCAATATACACATTTAACAAACATTATTTGTATATGTGTCCTTTTCCTGAAAATAGATCCCTGAATGTGGTGAAGCATGAAGATGCAAGTTAGGAACACTTCTTAGATGTTACCAAGCCCATCGAAGAATAGCGTGAAAGGGCCGGGAGCTCAGGATCAATGTCTCAAGAGGCACAGTTTGTAAATTGGCATCACCTAGTCCACACAGACATCACTTCTCCAACCTGGTCTCATTATGATCAGGTGTGGTAACCTTATCAATATTCATGAACAGAAATCTATTATGGTACACCTATCATGGACCATGGGTTTTAAGTGGTAGCTCACTTAACTGTCATAGCAATGGAAAGGAATAAGTCCAGGCCCAGGAAATGGCAAAAATTTAAGCACAACGGCATTCTCTACTTGTCCGAGGCCCATCATTTTTCACTGATTGCATTCTGCCTGCCCTTGGCTTACCTTCCCACTGGATGACGAGGTGCCTTTCTCAAGAGGAGATCATCTCTATGGCTGCAGTCTGAGAGAGCCCACACACGGCTGGCACACAGAGGGGGCTGATGACCACAAGCAAACCCAAATGAAATGATACTGGAAGCGTAAGCCGTGACACAGGTTGTAGGAGGAAGGAAGTTACAGAAGATGAGTGAATGACATCCCAACCTTACCCCTCATAGTCAATCATGTGCTGTTTATCTGGAGTCATTCCACAGGTCACTCAGCCAAGGAAACCTTTGTCCCCCACCCCCTCCACCCCCCAGCGTGGCTGGGTTCTCTCAAAGGCAGTTGTTTCCCAGCACAAGGAATGGGAGCTGAGGCGGAGCCAGCCTCCCGCTAAGAGATTCACTTCTGGGCAGCCAAGCACTGCAATGTGATGGCTACACAGGGGGGAAGCAAGCGCAAGTGGGAAAATAAAAAATGAAGGGCGAACAATATGCAAGGGTTCCGCCAGCGTGACTATGAAGCAGCTTTGGTTGAAATAACACAGAATCTTTAAGGATCCGTGTATTCCTACCAATGAACATAGCTAGATGGGGCAGGGTCCCTTTTACTGGACTGAAACAGTGACTTAGAAGAAGTCATGGGAAAAATTGGAGTGGACACACAAAACTGGAGAGAACTCCAGGAAAGGCCCTCCAACATGCGACACATAATGTCCTTAACTACAAAACAGCAGAGGCACAAGGCTTGCCCACCTCCCAGGTTAGGAACAGGGACCAAATAAAAAGTATATGCACAATCTTTTTGAAAAAAAAAAAACTTTTAAATAATTTCATTGGGAGCTTTTGCAGAGGTCACAACTCCCCATAATTCAATCATATCAAGCATTATTGTACAATTGCTACCACAGTCCATTTCAAAATATTTTCTTTCTTCTTGACCTCCTTGATATCAGTTCCCCTTGACACATCATCCACCACCCCATACCCAGAAACTTTTATTTTTATTCTATTTTTTGCCACATCTTATACCATCCAATATACCCCATAAAATGCTGTTGTTCACTCTCCTTGAGTGGAATTTATATAGTCATCAGTGCTTTCCACTGCTCCTGTTCCTCCCCCCGAACCCCACCCCCAACTTCCATTCCTTCAGGGAACTATTACTCCTGTTACTGTTTCTGAAGGGATATCCATCATGGCTTTCATTTATCAGTTCATCTTACTTATACAAATGAACATATATAAGATTAACATGATTACTGAAGTGAAACAAATAAAAGCCATAATAGTAACAGAGGGAAATATTAAAAAACTAGAGGAGCTGCAGAAGAAAAAAGAAAAGAACTAAAGAACGATCTGCTTCATCAGTGCTATACCACACCCTGAATTTATTATCCCTTCTTTGTGTCTCTTCTGAGAGGCACTGTCCAATTAAATTGCATGTGGGCTTTGGTCCACCACTACATCCACACCACTAATGAAGCACATCCAAGATACCTACATAGAAAAGCAACCATAGCAGAGACAACAAGGTCCATGAGAGAGAGATGATGATGATGATGATGATGATAGATAGATAGATAGATAGATAGATAGATAGATAGATAGATAGATACTAAATGTATAAGCAGAGCAGAGGCTCAGAGGCTGAGCAATCCAGTGACTGAGGACTAGAGAGAGAAAGCCTGCAGGCATGGCTGAGAAGAGATGCTGCAGACAAAAGAACTAGTTCCCTAACATTTCTGATCATGACTTGTAGCCTGCTATCTTTCCTAATAACTACACAACTATTGGCAGGGGTGGGGCTTGGTAGAGGAAGTCTGTGTAGAGTTGATTACATTCCCATCTACTAAAGAAAAACTGAGGCTCACAGAGCAAGGGATTTCACCAGGATCCCAGAGTCAAAAACTTAAATTTTGCTAAGGAGTTCCTCCAAGTCAGGAATTTCAGCTCTTACTCTGCAGAATTTTCCAATTTAAAATATAAGCATGCATGTGCATGCCTCTGTTTGTGTTTGTATTTACCTACATATAAATACATTCTAAGATGCTGGGAAGAACAGTAAGGAGCTTTTTTGCATTATATACATATATTTTCATATATACATCTATAAGTTCAGTATTTACACACAGACACAAATATGCAATATACATATAATACACACATTGCTATGCCCTTACATGATTTTATCTTCATAAGAACCCTATGGGTTAAACTCTATCTTCACTTATAGCTTAGGAAAATGAGATTCTAAGTGGAAAGTGGCTTGTCCAAAGTCACTTATCAGCAAAAGCAAAACTAAGATTTGAACCCAGGTCTACCTCTTTCAGATCCTCATGTATCCATCAAACCACTGTATAACTGTTTCTCCCATAATTGACAAACTGGAGCTTATAACATACCCCTAGCAAGATTTTTTTTCTTTTAGTAAAAATGATGTGCTTCTAATAGTTCAATTTCAAATGAATAGGATCCTTTCTAATCAATGAGGAAAAACTATATCTTGTTATTTTACTTTTAAATCACATTACTTCATTTTATCTTGAGGTTATGTATCTCTTTCTGGTTCCTACAAGAATGTGAGCTTGTTCCTTGAGAGCCAGAGCTTCATTCTGCTTCTTTCTATCCCCTCTAAACCTATTCAGCACAGCTGAACACAGTAACCACTCATGAAATGTGTGTTGAATTGAATAGATCCTACATCAGTACTATATCCCCATTGAGTGTTATGAAAGTGATCATAATGTATTAAGAAGTGCAGTATGGAGGTTTCACACAAGCTTCAATATGATGGACCCTTGCAAACTAAAACTATGTACACTCCTGGATAAATATAGTATGTCATTCTGAGTGTCTTCCCGTGCCGTCTCATAGTCGCCAGTCATTGTTGTCTCCACCACCTTTTGATTGGGACATCAATCTCAAGGCATCAGCTATGACTCTTTGGCCCTGAAGGCTCATACAGATGGTATCATTGGCTCACACTCCCTACCCACCCTCCTTGGTTCAAGCACTCACATGTTTCACAACAAAGTCATGGCAAAGGGTGTCATGTGCCTCTGGGTTCCCCAGAAAATGACCCCAACCAGTGGCTAACATTTGTATTCTCTGATTCTCTCCTCAATCCAGCACTTAACAACCACAGCAACAGGGCTCTACAGTGGCTCATGAGAGATAATTGTCCCCATAACTTCCCAACTCCACTTGCAGTGGCATCAAGTTGGTAGCTTCACAGTGGGAGTATTTACACCATGGAAGTCTGCAAGTGTTATTAACAGTGTTTTTGGCATTTTTGCTATTTGCTTTTTGTGCATTTTTAATGTCAAGGGAGAGGGAGCCAGCATTAAATATACCACTGAGTCTACAAGATAAGCTTATCAGAGCAGAAAAAAAAAATGAGACCCTTTTAAAAGGTCTCAACTGAGTTAATAAAGGTGAGGATTAGGGAAAAGAATGTCTAATGATCCAAGTTGGATTCCTGACATCTTGAGCCAGAACAGAAATATCATATCTTTTCAGAAAGACTAGGTAGAAATCTAAGCAAATCTAGAATACAAAGGCATTCAAATGTGTGGGTCATAATAAACTATTGATAACATTACAAAGAATGGAAATTCCAGAACACGTGGTTGTGCTCCTGAAGAATCTGAACAAGGTTGAAGAAGCAGTCATTTGAGCAATAAAAGAGAATACTGCATAGTTAAAAATCAGGAAATGTGCCCAACAGGATTGTATCCTTTCACATACTTATTCAATCAGTCTGTTGAGCAGATAACCCCAGAACCTGGACTATATAAAGAAGAACATAACAGCAGTATTGGAGGAAGACCTATTAACAACCTTAGTTACAAAATTGACACAACCTTGTCTGCAGAAAGTGAAACAGGCTTGAAATACTTGTTGTTGAAGATCAATGACTGCAGTTTTCAGTACAGATTTCAACTTAATATAAAGAAAACTAAAATCTTCACAATTGGACCAATAGATCACAGCACGAAAAATGAAGAAAAGTTTGATGTTGTCAGGAATCCCTTCTTGCTTGGCTGACAGATTCAGGAATCAAGAAAGCAAGTGACTTATTGCATTGGACCAATAAGATGCATGAGACTTTTTTGTTAAGTGTTGAAGAACAAAGATGCCACTTTGAGGACTAAAGTGAGCCTGTCCCAAAGCATGGTATTTTCAATGGTTACATATATAAATTGGACCTTGAATAAATGTGGTGATCATGTGCTTGATGTCAATTTCATGATTGGAAGTCTAGAGATGGAATCTAGCCTGTTATTCTGGAGATAGCCATTGAGTGCCAATGAGGCCTCTGTGTGGGCATGACTTTCTCCTGAGACTTCTGGGAAATCTCACAATATTTCCCTGGTAGAGATGTGAGGCCATCTTCCCAGTTGTTGGGAGTCAGTCTCTGAGATGACAAACTACTGACAAGACAAGATGGCAGCATCCAAGGAACTGGAGGAGCCTGAAGAGAAGCCACACAACCTTACCCTGATGGAACCAGACCTCTGAGGTTGGAGAAGTCACATGGAGACCACTGCCATCGCTGAGCTGCTTTTACTCCTACTGGATGCTGTTGATGGATCCTGAGCCCTGGAAGCGAGGAGTCATGGGGAGGCCCCTGCCAGTGCCAGGTCTCTGCAACCACAGGCCTGTGACTTTGTGAGTTGGAAGGAGATTTTATAAATTGGTATTGGGCATATGGGCTAATATCGGACTTATGACTTTGAACTGAACTGGGTTGCGATGCTTTCTCAATGTTCCTTTCCTCTTGCATATAAACCTTACCTTTATATCCATATATGTGTCTATGAATTTGTTTCTCTAGTCTACCCAGACTGATACAATAAGGTAGACCAATAAAGAATTATTTCACTTGAATTTGATGTTGGCAAAGAATACTGCAAGCATCATGAATTGCCATAAGAACAAACAACTCTGTCTTGGAAAAAGTACAGCCAGAATGTTCTTTAAAAGTGAGGATGGCAAGTTTTCCTCTCATGTATTTTGGACAAGATTTCAGGAGAATCAGGCTCTGGAAAAGGACACCATGCTTGGCAAATAGAGGGACAATGAAAATGAGAAAGACCCTTGATAAGATGGACCAACATTGTAGTTGCAAAATTGAGCTCAAACCTAATAACAATTGTAAGGTTAGCTTGGACCCAGACAATGCTTTCTTTTGTGTGCATGAGGTCACTAGGACTCATGGCACCTAATAAGAACAGAACTCTTCGAAAGCAGGAAGTATGAATGTAGACAGATATGCTGTTGACAATGGACAACAGTCCATCCCATCTCACAATCCTCACTTCCTTCCCGAATCTCTTGTTGGATGTCTTTGCTTAAAACTTTATCCAATCTATATTTGGGATGAGGTGGGGGGATAACAGGACTATAAGCTCACAACCTCCTCAGAATTATTGTTTATCCAGTGAATTGACTTATTCCCCTCCATATGCTTGATCCACTATTCTATCCAGTGCTTGGGATAAGATAGGCAAGTCTAGACTGATGTCTCTCCCCTTCTCTGAGACCCTTTTTAAATGCTTACAATTCAGACTATATAACAAGATGATCTATCAGTTCCTCTTTAGAACATTGACATTCCCTGAATCCCCATCCTAGGTACAAATCCTCCCTAAAGTCCATCTTTCCTCCTGAAGCACACCCGCAGTGTGACTGCACCAGTGCCTGTTTTCAGAACCTAATCTTCTCAAGCACTCAACCATTCCACACACAGTCAGAGGCAGCCAGTCTCCCTGACTGATTGGTTGCTGATTTTGTTTGGCACTTTTTTCTGGTCTCATCTCGAGCTTATTAAGGAACCATTTTCACATTCCATACATTATATTTGAGATTCTGCTCCAATGGGGAACTTCAAAGGGAACACAGGATGAAAGGAACCCAGGGAGCTAAGGGAGACCCAGTAATAAACAAATAAACAAAACACCCTATTCATTTACTTCACATCTTTTTTAACTAAAATGAATTTTCCATGAATTAACTTTTGTAATACACCAACTAAGGAAGCAGATTGAATAGTTTATTTCCATTTAAAAGATGAGATAACCGGGATTCAAAGACTTGCACTGATTTGCAAGGGCTCAGGGTCAATCAGTAAGCTTAGAAAACTGATCTCCTCAGGCATTTGCCAATGTTTTGCAGAAGAGAGAAGGAATGCAGCACGAACTCAGGCTATTTTGTGGGAGTTCTGACAGAAATAATGAAAATGTTGAGCAATTTAAGTCTTCAAAGCAAATATCATTTAATATATGCAGTAACTGGAACATGTGCTCTCATCAAAATTGTTCGTGTGACCAATCCCTAGTCCTTTGTAATCCAACTCTGGTATATGACTTACTTATAGAAATCTACCCTGCCCTGGAAAAAAGCAAAGAGCCCCTCGCCTCTGCACCTACTGCAGTGTTCAGGTAGTTATGATTTACTAATATGATGCTCACCTTCTGGGGAGAAGACTGAAGGGTCTCTTGCTGAAGACTGAAGGGTCTCTTGTTGCTATGATACTGAATAGGTTCTACTGACGCTTCTAGATTAAGATGGTCTAGACTCTAGAAGATAGGTCTGGTGATTTATTTCTAAAAGTCAGTAGAGGGAAACTCTGGATCACAACAGCCCCATCCACAACTGCTCATCAGAAAAGTTCAGGACTGGGCAGGATTTTGTTACATGTGGCTGGGTCACCAACTCACAAGCAGTTAGCAACAGCACAAAATAGGTGTGGCACCTCCTTTTTCACTGCTGCTCTACTTTCCCAACATGCTGCTCAGGCAGCGCTTATTCAATCTGTATCCTGAGCAAAGAATCCGAGAAGCTGGATGCAGTATCAGAGTGGGAGGAAGGCTTGTTAACCATCAGCAGATGATGCTACTCTGCTTGCTGAACAGGAGGAGGACTTGAAGCATTTGTCGATGAAGACCAAGGACGACAGCATGTAGTACAGATTCTGACTCAAGCTAAACAAAAGCACGTCCCCACAACTGGATCAGTCGGTAAGATCACGATGAAAGGAAAAAAGATGGAAGTGGTCAAAGATTTCCTTTTGCTTGACTCTTTCTAGTCAACCCCCAAACACCCATGGTCCTTGAGTAGGCTCCAACACCCAGGAAGTCTATGGGATGAAGTGGGATGACCCCATGGTGTTTCTCTGGCTTTGCAACTTTTCAGAAGCAAACTGCTGCATGTGTCTCTCAAGGAGTGGTCCATGGGCTCAAACCGCCAACATTTGGGTTAGTAGCAAGTGCTTTAAATGACTGCACCCCTGGAGCTCTTCTTAAAGTCAAGTCCCTGGATATTTTTGTCAA
Organism: Nesogale talazaci; assembly: GCA_004026705.1. Classification (NCBI taxonomy): domain Eukaryota; kingdom Metazoa; phylum Chordata; class Mammalia; order Afrosoricida; family Tenrecidae; genus Nesogale; species Nesogale talazaci. The sequence goes on along the minus strand of PVJH01005642.1, from coordinate 22,321 downwards.
AATATATTCCCTGGAAAATGCATTCAAGCGGATTTATTATTTGGCAAGTTTCCTTCATAAGAGAGTGCAAAAGCAAGCTCACTACCTGCCCAAATCAGCACCAATTCTGAATTAGCGGGGGTCAAAATTAATTAGACTTATGAGAATGTTCATAAGCTTTAACCCAATAATCCTTCTTTGGGGAATCTATCCTAAGGAAACAATTCAAAAGAAGGAAAATGCTATGTGCAAAAAGAGGGTCACAGCAACCTTAGTTATAATTTTGAAAAGATGGCAATAACTAAAATGTCCAACATGGAGAAAATAATAGATGATGTTGAGAGATGGACTTCTGGATTGTACAGGTAAATCTTTATAAAACTTTTTCAAAAATCTAAGACATTCAGGTTAGACCACAAATTCAAGACAGTGTATAAAGAAAGAAAAGAGATGTCATTGTTTCTGAGAGTGGTCTCAAGAGTGAAATATCTAGGACTTCAAATGCTAGTGAAATATGCTCAATGGAGATTTAATAGTAATCATCCCAGTTGGGCTAAATAGAGCTTCCAGAGACAAGTAAGTGATGAGGCTCTGAACTACTAGATGCATGACGGAGAGTTCAAAGCCTGCACACTCAGTAGAGGCCCCTCAGAATACAGGTTTGGTGACTTACTTCAGGAAGGTCCCAGCTTTGAAAACCCTAAGAAGATCCCTATTCTACACTCATGGGCTTATTACAAGAATCAGCCAAGGGGAACCAGGGATCTTACTTTTCAATCTATCACCGAGTCCATTTTCCCTTCATTTATCCTTCCTTGCATTCCTTGAACTTCTACTCTGAATAATGCACTTTGGATATAGATAAAAAGACACACTCTGTGTCTTTGAGAAGCTATTTGGTGAGAAGAACTGGCCCCATCTGAAGAAGGGCCAGTGAAACATTAAATAATCACAATATTAAGAGATTGTCAGATTATATTACTTGGGAAGAAAGTGTGAAAAAAAAGAGAAAGAGAGAGAAACTCTTCAGAAGAGGAAACAGTCAGGCCTTGAAGACGGCACCGAAGTTTACCAGAAGGAGGGAAGTCACAGAGGAGTGTTCTTGCCAGATGAGTATAGGAAACAGGGAACTATTGAGCAGCACCAGAACAAAGGCTGCAAGAAAGAGCCCTGATGGAGAGCACTGTGGTTTGGGAACAGATAACGAAGGAACCCTGAATGCAAATCCAAGGAAGCCAGCCAACACTGCTAACACTGGTCTTGTGAGTACAGAAATGAGACAGGCTACCAATGGGTCAAGAATTACACACAAATCTTATTGCTTACTTCCTTTCATGCCTGGCTGCCTGGCAGAGATACTTCTCCTCGTACGGGATATTTTATTCTGTTTTTAAGAGCTCTTCATTTGTCATTTGGGACAGAAAGTTGGAGCTGGTTGCAATCTGCAATCAATCAGCCTGCCTTTGTGGAAGAACTACCAGGAAACTAGTGCTCTTCCTCTGTGGGTCTTTTAACATTGATGCAAGCATTCAAAAATCACTTATGCACTGTGTATGAGGACAAACGGAGGGAGGGAAGGAGAGAAAGAAAGAGACAGACAGAGGTGCTGGAGAGACAGAGGAAAGAAAGACAGTATGGGCTTCTCTACGAAAGACGAGGGTGAGCATAAATCAGCATTGCCTGAGAATATAAAGAGTTGAGAGGGTTTCATTCTCTGAAAAATACTGAAAATGACTCATCATTCTACTAGTTTATTATATACACTCTTCACACTTAGCTTCTATAAAGCTACCATCTATGCAGAGACACACTTTTAAAAATCAAAAATGGGATCAAACTATGGAACTTCTTTTACATTTTATCTTTCCCTCCATAATGTATCTTTTTCTCAGATCGGTAGGGTCTGCTTCTCAACATTGATTCTCTCCATTCTTTTTAGTAGTTTCATGTTTTTATAAGGATGCACCTTAATTTATTTGAACCATTAGGTTAGACTCTTTGCACTTTTGTTCATTTTTTTGAGTTATTTTGGAAAATACAAACAAAGCTGCATTAACATCCCTGTCAAGTACAAACACATCCCTTTGAACACATCTTGAGTTATGTTCAGAGATAATCTCCAAATGTGGGGTTATAAAGTTATAGTTATAGACCTCTTAAATTTTCAAAAATACAGTTATGTTTCTATCGGCAAAGTCTGAAAGCATCTGACATGTCTAAAAGGTTGACTGACTTAAGAAAATCTTTCCCTCTTCCCGTAACTGAGACCCACAATGTGGGGGAAAGATGCTACTGCTTGGCTGGATGTGAGAAAGGTGCTGAGCTGGGAGATGGCTCAGATTCACAGTGGAGAGGCGCCAAGAACCTGGGTTTCCACCTTGGTCCTGTATCCAAGTTACACTGAGATCTTACCGGTGGGGGTCCCTCTGTATGAGCCAGCAATATTGGGAAGAGGTTTCCTGGACCTTAGTTTCCCTTTGGGAAAACAAGGAGCTTGACCTTGATCAACTAATGCCGCTTTGGGTTCACTTGGACAGCCAGTCATTCCACAAAAGGAGCATCAAAGGAGGGGAACACAGGAGTAAAGAAAAAAAATAAGGGTAGAGAGAAAATATAGAATGGAAGAATACTAAGGAGAAAGAATCAAAATGGTTATAAATAGAAACAAAAGAAAACAATAAAGAATAAGCCCATACCCTCTGCTGCTTTTAGAAGAACAACAAGAAAGTTAAAAAAAAATTCAATATTCAGCAATGCCAGTAGCTATAACTTTTGAGAAAGGGGTTCTGAATGGGGTCTGGGGAAGAAGAATGTTCTTTTATTTTCCAAGACTCCAAAGTTTAATTTTGTTCAGAAATAATGTTTTTCATGTTGAGTGAAATCACAGGCAGAGTAATAGCAGATCGCAAGGCAGAAAGTGTGGTGACAGATTACCTCTCACGTCCGTGCATGTCCGTGCGTACCTCAAACACAAAAGCTCTTTGCCCCTGGGAGGAGATGCTTCTGTTCTCTTCAACGTTTTATTAATCACATTAGCCAAACACATCATCCTCACTGACCACCACCCCTCAGATATTTTTTAAAACCTTTTCAGAAAAATTGATGACATTACCTGCCCAAGGGCACTGAGCACAGGAGATGTAGAAAGAAGACCAGGTTGGGATGATGATGTCGGAACCCAGCCCTCATTGTTTCTGAAACTCAGGTCACAAGCTGCCGTTGTCTTTCCAACCCAGGGTGACCTCTTGCATATCAATATGAATACTTACCCAGTTGTATTAGTGTTATGCTCAAATGCCAATGGACACTGTGCATTTTGAGAGCTTTTCAACCTAAGGACGCACCTTCCAGTACTGTATCAGACAATATTGTGTTGGAATCCATTTTCAGGGGCACATTGTGCAAAGGTATTTCCAGGTCTTTCCTCCTAGTCTGTCTTAGTCTGGACATTAGAGCAGCAAACAATACCTCCCAATATGGCAAAGTCACAGATGGATATTGATTGGAACTATAAATAAAGTAACAAATATATGTTGAACATGACGAGCTTGTAGCAATACCACTGGCACTGATGCCACCAAGGAAATTGTTTGGAATATAAAATCTCAGACTCACCCCAAGACTGACATATCACTAACATCCTGCCTTTCATATTAGACATGAAGAACCCTGGGGAGAGGAGCCCTGGTGATGCTGTGAAATGAGATGAACTTGGGGCTTCTAACCACGAGGTGGGAAGTTCAAGTTCATCCCCCACTTCTCAGAAGAACAATGAGGCTATTTGCTTCTATAAATATTTACTAAGAAGCAGGTCTCCATTGACCTCTAGGGCCTTTGTCTTCGAGGGTCCCTGTCGTACGGAGTCATTGTGTGTCAGAATCAAACAGATACCAGTGGAGAAAGATTCCTAAAACCAAAACCAAACTCATTGCCCTTGAGACAATGAAAGCAGTCTAATAGAGTGGGAAGAGGGGAGCAAGCACTGGCATTGTAAAGCACCTTAGCAGTCCCAGGTCCCTAAGGCAAGTGCCATATTCCCCCTGCCGGCATGGTGGCTAGGTGTCATCCAGCAAGTTTTCACTCAATCCAAGTTCCATTCCCAGCCTTGTCACATTGATGTTTCTGATACAGATGTTTAATCTGCAGCAGCCTCGTTTCTAAAATGAAGACACATAGCCCATTTTTCTCTCCCACGTGAGCAGGTGCGACCCCCAAATGACAAAGTAGAACTCCCCTCTGGCCCCCACTGAGCCACTAAAGTGTTCCAATCACCAAGCTCTTGGTTAGCAGCAGAAATTTAGCCACTGCGGCAGCAGACTACATTCCCTTCTCCAGCATCTCCCTCAAGGCTGATCCTTAAGGCATTGCTCCTGAGATAGTTGTCCTTACACCTACATGCACTCTGTAAGCCTGCTGCAGATTCAGCAGCCCAAGTCTCGACCAAGGCTGTTACATCAGAGCTGGCTTTGTAACAAGATCTGAGAGGACCCCAATGTGAATTAAGATGTGAAAAGGACCTGAGCCCTGCTGGCGTAGTGGTTGTGTGCAGGACTGCGGCCCACAGGGCTGATGGTTCAAATCCAGCAGCAGCTCTCCAGGAGCAAGCCTGGGCTTCCTACTCCCACCAGGAAAGTGATGCCACAGGAACAAAAAAAGATGTGAAAAGGATGTCAACAGAAAAATTTCTTTCTCCTCACTGGGCGCCTTTCTTCTTCCTTTCTTACTTGTTTTTTAACAAGTTTCTTTTTTTTTCTTTCAATTCCCCTTGAAATGAGCAGGGCTTCTAAAGATATGGCATGGATATGAGTTACCCTTTCAAGTTTGTTAAACCTTGAACATCCAACATCATATCTAACTTCAGTAGCTGAGGAGGCTGCAGTTTCCTCATCTCCCCGCAAGAGGCAGCACAGGGAAGGCAAGAGTCCTGAACTCAGGCACCAGCTGATCCATGTATGGTCCTGCCTCCGCCCCACCTGTGTTTTTGACACAGACATTTAGCCTTCAGGAGCCTCAATTCTACAAGAAAGATACACAGGAACCCCCCCTCTCCCTACCCTCACCCCAATACTTGGGGCAAGACTTGAGTGACAATGAAGTGAGCTAAAAGGAAATGAAGCATCTTGGTAGGGAAAAAAAAAAAACACAGATGCTCACCTAAGGGATTATATTGACTGTTTTATTAAAGCAACTCTTTCTATAACTCATTCCTTGGGGAATTTTGCAGAGCAGATTTCAAACCTTTACTTCTGTTACCCTCCCCTGCAGAAAGGGGCCTTGACTTCAACATTTCCAAGCCCATCCCTGGGTTTTTATTAGGAAAGCAAGGACTGGATTATTCCCCTTCCTCCCCCCCGCTCTCAATAAAACTGTTTATCAACCTGTAAGTTCCAACATATCAATAGCTTGTTACAGAGAGAAAAGGTCACCACCAAGAAAGATGTGTCACTCCACAGGAAATTTGGGTTTAATATATACAAGAGAGCCAACGCATGGAAATCTCTTTGAAAATGATAAAGTCCTATAATGAAAAGTACCACTACAATACTAGGCTCATTTTAGCAGATAAATATTTAATATAGATCAGCCAAGATTAATTGCCTACTGAAATGTGCCCGTCCTCTGGCTGGTGAGGCAAAAAAGAGCATCTTTACGTTAATTTACGATGGCGTTTTGGAAACAAGCAAGGCTCAGCTTGTCCCGGATTCACTTTCCCTGCCCCTGAGAAATACCTCGCACCATTCCCAAGCCTTCCTGCAGCACTCCTGGCTCTTGCTGCAGTGTGGTGTGGACTGGCCACTCCTGCGCATACTAATTGAGTTCTTGCAGCCATGAAACACTGTGCTAGAGATTCACTGAAATGAGGGCATGAAGCAAACCAGTATGACAGACCATCGTGGTTCTCTGGCTGCTGCTGCTGCAGAGTGGAGCTGCACATTCAAAACAGGATAGGCTTGTCAGAAGGGAATCTAGGAAATGAGGGAGGAGGACATGGGGTTGGGGGAGTGTATGGCATATGCATAGTCCAGGTACCAGGGAAGCTGGTTTCAAGCATGCAGTATATTTAATCCCATCAGTAAGGAACAGTGCAGATTAATGTCCCTCTTTTATAGATAAGGCACCGCTGAGGCACAGAGCAGTTAGCCAAGGAGTGTGTCTCTAATAAGCAGTGGAGGTAAGATTTCAGTAGAGGCTATTTCTAACTCCAGCACCCATACCCATAGCCCCTCATCTAATTACTCGTGTAATTTTCACAGTTTAACATTTTGAGATTAATAATATCGAGGGACCCGCAAGCCCAGGCCTGTTGGCTCTAAAACTTTTTGCACCACTCTCCTCTTTTTATTCTCTTCAACGCATTAGTCTCTGTTTTCCTCCCACTCTGACTATCCACCCTATTTCCCGGTGTCCCTAATGATGCCTTCATAGTGGTATCCCTCAATGCAATCATTCAGGAAAAACTTGGCTGCACCAGAGCCTCCACCAGGGCCCGTTTCCAATATTTCCTTTGTGGCAAACTACTCTCTCCTTTTTTAGGCAAACTGGGGCTCCAGTGGTAGAAGAAAGAATGCAGTGGCTTCACATGAACTACAAGCATCCGTGGCAGAGAACTTTCACAGGCTTTGAAACAGAATCACACTTAGCACCTTCTCCCATTGAGGATCCCTGTGAAAGTCATCACTGTCATTAATATGAACATCAATTGGCAATGCCATCACTGTTATCACCAGCAGAACCCTTGCCGCTTACCCCAACATGTCTGCCGTGGTCAACAATCTTCTTTTGATTTGCAAAACCTTTGAGGACATTGCTATGGTTGTCATTGTCATAAACAGAGGAGCCCCGGTGGCTTCATGGTGAGGTGTTGGGTTGCTAACTTCAAAGTCAACAGTTCAAAAGCACCAGCCTCCCCATGAGAGAATGATGAGTCTTTCAACTCTCTAAAATATTTCAGTCTCAGAAACCCACAGGGGCGGTGTTATCCTGGCCTATAGGGTCATCACGAATCACAATGGACTGGATGGCAGTGATTTTTGAGTTTGGTGTGGTATCGCACTTCCTGTAAATTTACTAAGCACTGCTAGAATAAAGGACATGGTCTTGTCACGCATGGAGCGATGATGTCGTGGGATGGATAAAAGGAGCCCTGAAGGCAGAGTGGGGAAAGAAGAGAGCAGAGGTTCAAGCCCCTCTGCTACTCTGCTCCTGTGGGATTCACTGTCTCAGAAACTCTAGGAAACCATTCTAGCCTGTCCTGTGGGGCCCTGTAGGTCAAGATCTAGCAGTAGGTTTATTTCGTTTGGAAAAGCAAGATAACTGACAATAAAAATCTGTGATTTTAAATACAAAATAAAGAAACCTTTGGAATTTTGAAAGTATGAGTGGTCGCATACAAGAGGAAGTGGAGGAGACTCTCAGAACAGAAAGTTACAGACTTTTCTCTGCCATTATTTTCCATGTGGTAATGAAGTCACCTGGCTTCCATGTACTCAATAAGAAATTAAATAAAGAACTAAGCAAACTTTCTATATTTTCCAAGCCTAAAATTTGTTTGAAAACTTGACCTACATTTACATGTTATTGGCAGTATTTTCCCTCTCCAAATCACCAAATTGATTTTAAGTTGATTTTACTTTAAAAAATCAAAAATAAGGAGAAATATGAGCTAGAGGACAAAAACCAAAATCTCACCTTGAAAATCTCATCTGATTTAACTACTCTCTCTAGGGACCCAATCTTGGCCCATCCATAGGCTCAGTTTATATAGCAGAGAACACTTTTAAATAATTCACACGTTGCTTTAAGGAACTTCCTTTTAAATGTACTCCGTCATAAAGGAGAAATTGGCCCAAAGAAGTGTTCTCAAAAACATTCTAAATATGTCATTTGTTGTTGTTCCTGTTAAGTACCACAAAGTCAGTTCCAACTCATAGTCACATTAAGTATAATAAAATGAAACATTGTCAAATCCTTCACTATCCTTACAATTGCTCCTATGTTTGAGGCCATAGTTATAGATACTCTGTGAACCCATCTCATTGAAGGTCTTCATCTTCCCCACTGGCTTTTCATTGTGCCAAACACAATCCCTTTCTCCAATGATGGGTCCCTCCTGATAAGATGTCCCGCATATATGAGATAAAAACTCTCACGAGTCTTCTTCTAAGGAGAATTCAAATGCATGTCTGTCAAGAACAATTTGTTCATGATATATTCAATATTCTTCACTACAACCATAACTCAAAGTCATCAATTATTCCTTGGTACTCCTTATTTATGGTCCAGTTTTCTTATGCACATGAGAAAATTGAAAATACTACTGGGGCTGAACCCCGGTAGCATAGTGGTTGAGTGCAGGACTGCGGCCCACTGGCGTGGCACTTCAAATCCAGTAGCAGCTCTCCAGGAGCAAGGCTGGGCCTCCCACTCCCACCAGAAGGCAGTGATGCACCCCCCCCCAAAAAAAAATATATAAAATACTATGGCTTGGGTCAAAGAAATCTCTTTTAAGAGGTCTTTTGCAGTGGAGGTACCCAACATAATATGTCATCTGATTTCTTTTTTCTGTTTCCATGGGTAGTGATTCTGAATCCAAATAAAATGGAAGCTTTGATAACTTCAATAGTTTTCTTACTTATATGATGTCACTTATTGTTATATTTGTTGTTTTCTTTATGTTGATGATGTAATCCACTCTAAAAGTCTTCGATCTTCGGGTTCTCTTTGGTATCAACAAGTAAGAATATGTGCATTGCATACCACGGGTTGTTAGTGAGTCTTACTCTGATTTTGTTACTACATTATTCATATAAGCTAACTTCTTAGAATACTTGCTGAGATAGTTAAAGGTTATTTTTACCAACCTGGCCAATAAAAACATGTGGGGTTAATTGAAGGGCCGAAAGATAAATGGCTCACTGAGCCTTGCCTTTCTAGTTCTCAAGTCTCTTGCTTTCAGATGGATGGACTAGGGTGCAGCTGCCTTAGTCAGTTCCCAGCTTCAGCCGGTAATGCTCACTTCCTGCAAGACTTCCCTGAGGAGAAGCCACATGGACCTAACCTGATAGTGTTGCATCCATTTGGAGATCCCTGCCACTTCACTGATTCAGTTTTCCTCCTGCAGTTGGCATCATTGCATATGTTTTGTGAAATGGAGGACGACTTTGTGGATTGGTGTTGAACATATGGCTAATGTTGAACTTGTGAACTTGGGCAGTACTAGGCTGAGATATTTTCTTGATGTGCACCTACTCTTTATATAAAACCCTTTTACACATATGTTTCTGTGGATTTGTTTCTCTAAGGTACCCAGTCTAACACATTTGCTTAGCATACAGTTTGAGTAAGTATGGTGGAAAATTACCCATTTGATCCATAACTTCCCTGAGCATAAACCATACAGTATCCTCTTACTCTGTTCAAACAACAGCTTCTTAGTCAAAGCGTAGGTTCCATATGAGCATAATTAGGTGTTCTGGAATCTCTGTTCTTCCCAATGGTATCCAAAATTTGTTATGGTCTACACAGTTAAATGTCTTTGCATGGTCAATGAAACACAGGTAAACACATGCTGGTATTTTCTTCTTTTAATCAAGATTTATCAGACATCTGCAATGTCTTTCTTTTCAAGTCCTCTTCTGAATCTAGCTTTAATTTCTGGCAGTTTCCTGTCGATTCGATACTGCAACAACTTTAAAATTATTGTCAGTAAAATTGTCTGAGATTTCATGGCAAGATGAAATTCCCTCATTATCCATACTCTGAGATGGTGCATATGTTTCACTTTTATTCCACATACACTTCAGGAAGCAGATAGCTCTAGGTTTGAATCCGAGATTATTGTTTCTGTGACCTGGGACAAATTCATTAACTTCTCTGAGCCACCGTTGCATCTCTACGGTAAAGTAGTTAGGATAATTTGATTAGTGAGATATGTCAGAACACTAAGCCTATTACACTGGACTTGTTCCCTGATGAATAGAGAAATAAACATATAAATCAGGTCATACAAAGGACTTGGACTTTCCAGTGACTGTACAAGAAATAAAAACCTCAAATGTTCCACAGTCGTGAAGTCAAATGCAAGTGCAGAGGTAGCTAACTGTAATATCTTGGGTTTTGAGTGCTAGGCACCATCGCCATTGGAAAGAAACAGCAGTGACTCGATTCCTACCCACTATTGTAGAAATGATGGCCAGGTTTACCAGATATAGGCATCTTGCCAGAGAAACCTGATATCTGGCTTTTCTATGAAGCACTCCTTTTAAATATCAGATATTCATTATTTTAAAAACTAATAACTTATAATATGTCAAGAAAAAACTTCTCTTTGTGACCTCTTTAGATAGGTGCCAGTCAATTATCTAGATTTATAGACTTGACTTGGTACATGGGAGACTGGTAAATGCCTGGTCCATTTGCATGCAAAGCCTCCTTTTCACACCCTTCTTTCCTCTCACCTTACCCAAAGAAATTCATTTAAAGAGGACAAATAACTTCAACCTCATAGCAGCTTTCTGTAAATAATTCACTGTGAATGATGTTGTCAGTGTGTGACACTTGGAGGCTAAATATATGAGGCAACTTTCACCACTCAGTACTTTTTTTTTCTTAAAAAAATGTTTTCCATACCTCAGACATAAATTGATATTCAAATAGGTTCAAACTATAATGCTGGATGCTTTGTATAAATAAAGAATAATAGAAACATGGACCTTGATTTCAACAATCAGCAGACTGTTTGTGGAAAAGAGAAACGACATAAAAAAATACTTGAGTCGAGGACAATGTCCATGCAACCTTAATTTTTAACATACAGATACGAGAACATAGTTCTATTCCCCTCTTCTTATTTACATATGCACATGTCTGTATTTAGGTCTCTATAAATGTCCTTTGCCTCCTGGTTCTTTCCTCTATTTCCTTTTTATTTCCTCTTATCCCACCATCATTTCTGGATTTCATACAGGTTTAGTAATTCCTTGTTGATATATTGCCTTTGATTAGGCCCCACTAGGTATCCTACCATTGATTATACTTCACTTGTTGCTCCCTTGTCCCTGGGTTGGTTACCCCTACCTTTTCTTTCTCCCACCTTTCCTTCTCCTATATTCTCCCAGACCAAGGACCCTTTGTTCTAACAATCCGGAATTCTGTGATGTTCACCTCCCCAACATGATCGCTGAAGACAAAGTGGGTGCATAAGAAAATGTGGTGAAGAAAGCGGATGGTGCCCGGCTATCAAAGGATATAGCATCTGGGGTCTTAAAGGCTTAAAGATAAACTAGTGGCCATCTAGTTCAGAAGCAACAGAGCCCACACGGAAGATGCACACCAGTTTGTGCAATCATAAGATGTCGATAGGATCAAGTATCAGGCATGTGGGACCCAGAACAAAACCATACCCAAGGTGAAGGAGACACAATGTCCATCTGTAGACAATTGGGTATTCCTTCACAGAAAGGTTAGAAGGAAGAGATGAGCCAGTCAAGGTATAGTGTAGCAATGATGGTCCACACACACAGCTTACTTCTAGTCCTTTGGTGCTTCCTCACTGTACTACCATGAATTCAGTTCTACCTTACAAACCGGATTAGACCAGAGCATGCACACTGCTACAAATAAGAACTGGAGATTCAGGGAATCCAGGATAGATAAACCCCTCAGGGCCAACAATTAGAGGAGCGATACCAGTAAGTACAAGAGATGCGAGTGGAGAGAAATCGATCACAAGGATCAATCTAGAACCCTCTCCAACGGGGATAGATTAAAAAAAAAGTGGGAGAAGATTGACAGAGGATGATGTAAGATATGGAAATAAGAATCTATGACTTATCAATGATTTGTGAGGGGAGGTGAGTGGGAAGAGAGGGAAGAAATGAGGAGCTGATATCAGAGGCTCAAGTGGGAAGACAAGGCTTTGAAGATGCTGATGGTCACATATGTACAAATGTGCCTGACACAGTGGATGAATGTATGGATTGTGACAAGAGATGTAAAAGCCTCCAATAAAAGCATTTACCCCAAAACCCATAAAAGGTAAAATTATGTCTTCCAGCTGCCATTTTAGAAATAAGTAACTACTGAGACCCTACTAGGTGCAGTAGCTCAAGGTCATAGCAAAAAGACTGGCAATGAGGGTTAAGAGAAGGCAAGTAGGGAATCCTATAACATTTGTTGATGGCATACTTGGTAAACATTGGAAAAGGCTTTTGCTTCAACCTCATAGCAAGGGACTGGAATTAAATAGATGCTCAAGACAAAGGGGAATGAGAATAAGCCCAGAAGTAGGGTAGTGTGCATGGAGTTCAGAAGAGAAAGAGAGATGGGTCATGATTTTGCCTAAGTAATGGTATAAAGTAGTAAGAAAATGAGTAGAACTCAACCGAAGACTTTGGATTTCATTCTCACCTGTGAACACTAAGAGTCACAAAGATGGTAGAGAACTGGCAGAGTAGGGTCTGATATTTACGTGGGAAATTTCATTGGCTCCAGTAATACAGAGTTAAGGGAAAAAGTAGGTAGGATACTTTGGGCATCATGAGGCCGAGAACCCGCAGCCTATATTAAAGTCAGGAAATGAAAAAATGAAAGAGTCTATTGGAAACAGTAAGAGTTAATGTCTGACTTGATAAGTGTAAAGTAAGAAGTGATTTAAAATATTATTTAGCTGATAAATATTACTTAGCTGATAATGCCATAAGCCCAACTAGAATCTCAACTTCCATAAAGTCTAAGACAACACAGGGTCTCACTCATTTCAGAAACTTCCTGCAATGGCCAATAACTCAGAAACCTATGAGAGTTTCTATTTCTGACTGATCCCAAGACTTGAAGCAATCTTCTCAATTTAAATCTCCAGATTTTTATCATCCACCCCACAAAGCCCATTACAGCCACCTCTCTGTGGCTGAGAACCTTGTATTGCCTTTTTATGGTCCCACTTAACACTCTAGCCCCCACACTTGTCAGTTTATCCCCAGTGAACCGGTCACAAACTTCAGGTAAATGTACCAAAGCAGTCAAGATCAACAACACACCTCCTACAATAGCAATAATGAGAACTAGATGAGGGTTAAAAGAAACAAAAATGCAACAGAAGGCACCCTCAACCAGATGGGAGCCACAGGAGAGTGTGCTTGCTTGAAAATCTGCACCCCCAACCAGACAGAAGCCACCGGAGAGTGTGCTTGCTTGAAAATGTAAAATTTGAAAAAGGAATGGTGTGGAGGGGGGAGTGTGCTTCTGACTTACCCAAGCCCAAGGGGACAGCAGCAAAAACAAAGCTAAAAATCAGCAGCTTCACATCCTTCAGGAGGCAGATGGACACGAGAGGTCAGAGAGGGAAGCGCAGCAGCATATTTTAAGAGGGAGTTCTGGTACTAGACAGCTGCATGAGTTAAAAAATAAAACGAATACACAGCAGCACCCAGTTTACTGACCAACACGGAAACTGAGTATGTGCACGACACACCCTAGGAGAACTGTGGAAGAGAAGGCAGAGCATGGGAAAGTATCTCCTTCAGGGAGAAAGCGTCAGGGGCCTCCGTCTGTGTGTTTGCTACTATTTAAAAACGGAGTCGTTTTTGAAAGAAAAAAAAATCGTGCACAGTTGGGGTGGCAGAAGGCTTAATCTTCGCAGGCTTGAAGTTTCAGAGGACAAAGCCCAAGGCAGACAAAACAACAGAAAATTAAAGGTTTGGAGGAAGAGACTTAAAAATAAAGAAATCAAAGAGAGGAAAAATCCTCTAATTTGGAGTACAATTTGCCCCTAAGTGTTTAACAGATCACAAAATTCACAGGCAAAGGGAAGGACACCCCCACTTCCCCAGGGAACCAAGCTGAAAAACCAGAAACTGGAAGCCATGAAAATAAAAGCAGACATTTAAGTATGTGCATTTGACCGACAAGACATGTTTTACCATATAGCTCCTGGTAAATTAACTGCACACTAAAAACTACAGCAACAATCATGACATTCACAACAAAACCAAAAGAACCCAGGAGCCCCACAACACATTATTTACATGTCCAGTTTTAATGACTATAATTAAAAAGAAAATATAATCCAAAAGAAGCCAGAGGGTGGTGGAGTGATGAACAGATAAAACAGACTGACTTCAAGTAAATAAAGACATTGAATTTATCAGACAAAGTCTCCAAATGAGCTACTATAAATATGTTCAACGTGTCAAATAAATGCTCATGTCAGAGTATTTAAAAGTATGAATTAAAATATGAAAATAATAAGACAATAGAGACATAGAAATTAGTTCTTTAAAATTAGAAATTCCATAGCTGTACAGTGTAACAACTGAAATCTGAGAGTTCAAAATGTAGGTTCACGGGGAGGGGATGAGTCAGTCAGGGTGCAGTGCAGCAACGATGAAAACTACAACTTTCCTCCAGCTCTTAAATGCTTCCTCTCCCCCTTTCCTCCACTGTCATGAACCCAATTCTACCTTACAAATATAGCTAGGCCTGAGGATGTACACCAGTACACAAAGAAACCGGAAATACAGGGAATCCAGGATAGATGTTCCCTTCAGGAGCAGTGGTGAGATTGGCAATACTGGGAAGGTAAAGGGAAGATGGAGCAGAAAGGGGGAACCAATTACAAGGATCTACATATAACCTCCTCCTTGGGGGACAGAAAACAGAAAAGTGGGTGAAGGGAGATGGCACACAGTGTAATATATGACAAATAATAATAACTTATAAATCATGAAGGGTTCATGAGGGAGGGAAGGACAGAGAGGAAAGGGAAAGAATGAGGAGGAGCTTATACTAAGGGCTCAAGTAGAAGGAAAATGTTTTGAGAATGATGATGGCAACAAATGTACAAATGTGCAAGACACACTGGATGGATATATGGATTGTGATAAGAGTTGTATGAGGCACCAATAAAATGATTTTTTAAAAAGAAAAAAACAGAAAAAAGAGTGCATTGAAAAATAGAATATAAGATATTATACAATCTTGTGAGCAGAGGAAAAAGATTAATGAAACAAAATAACACTTCAGAGACCTATATGATAGCAGTTAAGTGATCCAACACATATGCAATTAGAGTCTCAGAAGAAGAAAAAGAAGAAAATACAGGAGAAAAAAAATTAAAAACAATAACTGGAAATCTTTGGACATTAACATCTAAGAATCATAATAAAACCCAAACACTATAAAACATAAATATTAATGACAAATCTATGTTAACAACATACTTAATAGTAAAAGACCAAGTGCTTTCCCCCTAATTTAGTAAACAGAAAAGAATGTAGAGTTAGTACCAGAAGTTCTAGTCAATGACTAAGAGCAAGACAAAAGCTTTTAAAAGGGGACATGAATGCCCACATGTAGCAAACCAAGAAGGGAAAAATAGAGTGAGGTTCTAGACTCACCAGCACACCAAGCCCTACGGATGACATCCCTCCATGGAGCTGCTAAGGCACAAAGAGGACTGCAGGGCAGACAAACAGCTTGAGATACAATGAACCATCAATGGGACAATACCGCGACAGAGGACAATACTGGGCACAACGTGGGACGTAAGCCCAGTCTGAACCCCCCACGGCAGGACAACTAAAGAAGGGAACATAACAGATCAGCAACGGGAGCTAAGCCAAGTGACAATGCCCCCCAAGAAGCTCCCCAGCTAGACTTCAGACGAAGAAGGGCAGTTTCCAGAATACCACCAGGACCAGTAGAGAGATAGTCCTAAAGGACACCGGACAGAACTATAATTATCTATGCATTGGAGTTTGAGTTGGGGGGAGGGAGTTTGGGGTGGTTGCTAATATTTGTTATTTTTCATTATAAAGATATTTTGATTTTTTTCTCCTTTTATATATTTTTTAGTTTTCTTTTTTTTTTTTGTCTATATTATTGTTGGTTTGCCTATTGATATAAGATAGGCATTGGAAGCAAGCCTGAGGAGAAAGCAATGGACTGAAGGTTCCAGGGGGACTTAGGAGGAAGAAGAAGCAGAGAACAGAGTGGTGAGCAAACAACACCATAGACAGAGGAACAAGTAGGGAATTAAAATCAACAAAGAGGATGTAGAGATTCTGGAGGTGTTGGGACAACAGTATAGCTGAGAGGAATTACTAAGTGTCAGAAAAAAAGACAAGTGTGATGGTGGGAAAAGGGAAAGATGAAAGGAAACAGGAAAGAGATTGGAAGCAAAACTATGGACAGAAGTATAAACATAGATGTACACTTATGTGTATATATATATATGAATTCATAAAAATAGAAGTATTGGCCCCATATATATATTTATATGGCACTACATTGAGGAAATGGACAGACTTTGGGCCTCTGCTCAAGCCCTCCCCAAATGCAATAATTCTTTATTCTAAAAACCTTACATTCTGTGATGCTTACTGTCCTGCCACACTTACTATAGACAAAATGGGTGCACAAGCAAATATGGTGAAGAAAGCTGATGGTGCCCAGCTATCAAATTATATAGCATCTTGAGTCTTAAAAGATTGAAGTTAAACAAACAGCCATGTAGCAGAAAAACAACACACCCACATCAAAGAAGTATATGAGCCTATTTGATCACATAAGAGACATCAAAAGACCCAAAATAAACAAACAAAAAATCACATATTTGAGAATGTGTGGGGTCAGAGCAGAGACCCCAAACCCATCTGTAAACAATGGGGTGAGTTAACCAGGATGAAGTATAGCACCAATAAAACACACAAGATTCTTCAGTTCCTATCCTGCCTTTCACTTTAAGCTAGGCTAGAGTATGTACACAAGTACAGATAAGAGCTCAGGACACAAGGAATCCAGATGAGATAAATCTTTCAGAAACTGAAATGGAAGTAGCAATCCAGGAGGGTAGGGGGAAAGTGAGGAGAGGTGAGGGGAAAAAACTGCAAGGGAAGGACGATAGCCGTCATTGTAAGATATAAAAATAATAGTAATCTACAAGGGGCCATGAGGGTAGACGGAGGTGAGGGAGTGTAAAAAGAAGAGCTGGTATCAAGGGTTCAAATAGAATATAAATGTTTAGAAAATAATGATGGCAACATATGTACAAATATGCTTGATACAATTGATGTATGAATTGTTATGAGAGCTTTAAGAGCGCCCAGTAAAATTTTATCTTTAAAATATATAATAAAATAAAAGGCACATGTGTTGAAGATGAACAAGTAAAACTTTGTCTCTTCAATAATTTTGTGGGGTCTCTCACAGCTCTTATCACAATCCATCCATCCATCCATCCATCCATCCATCCATGCATTGTGTCAAGCACATTTGTACATAGTTGTCATCCTCATTTTGAAAACATTTTCTTTCCACTTGAGCCCTTGGAAAGCTCTCTCCTTTTTAACCAATCATCAGCAAGGACTCTTCAAAACCCTTTTGGAAAAATGATATTAAAACTATGGAATTTTCCCACAGATTTTTGAATCCCACTCATATGTAAAAAATCTTAAGGGTATGAAAATAATAATCTGTAACTTATCAGGGGTTCATGACAGAAGGAGGGTAAAGGGGGGATGAGAAGCTGATATCAAGGGCTCAAGTAGAAAGAAAATGCTTTGAAAATGATGGTTACAGATATATGAAAATGTGCTTGACACAATGGATGAATATATGGATTATGATGGAAGTTATAAGAGCACCAAATAAAGTATTTAATAAAAGTAAAAAATCCTAAGGAATCTAACATAACAAAACAAAACAAAAAATATTATAGGATGCAATAAATAAAATTATATTGCATTTGCATTATTATCAACCAAAACATAAAATCAAAATGAAATGCGATTTCACTTATGATATCATTTAAAACAAGAATATAACTAATAACACATGTGCAAGATTTATATACTGGCTTTTGAAGAATATTACTAAATGAAATTAAATATCTAAATTAATGGAGCAATAAATCATGTTTATGAATCAGAAGACTCAATGTTGTTAAGATGTCAGTTCTCTCTAAATTAATATATAGACACAATTGACACAATCAATATAATGATACAACTGATAGAATACCAATCTAATTTCCAGCCAGTCATTAAGAAAGTTTCATATTTATGTAAGGAACAGCAGACTGTTCATATATAAATGGCCAACTGATTAAAAAAATCAAATTCTCCAAAGAATGGTATCAAAGCAATATAATGAGAAAAGGAATGTCTTTCACACAAAGTGTGGTAAAAACAAAGCTGGATACTTCTATTGAGATAAAGAAATAAATATTGACCCTTACTTTACCCTCTACACACAACATAATTTATGACGATTCACCCCCAGGTAGGCATATTTATTTATTTTTAAATAAGCCACCTCGCCTAAACTTGACAACATGCTTTCTAAAGTCCTGATAAAGAGGTTACCAACTGAAGATAAGATTAATAGCATGAGCAAAAGAAAATCGCAGAAGTGACACTTCTTTTCATGCAGCAAGCAACTTCATTAGCCATCTTCCAACCTACCCTTCTGTCCCAAACTGAAGGACTCAAAATAACTGTTGACATTTAGGCTTACATATTTGCCCCATTGTTAAAAGCACACTATTGCATAATGAACTAAAATGAAAGTGCCAACATAGCTCCCTGTACATGTTTATTATCTTTAAAAATGCTCGTGCTTGTGCAACAGCGAATGTTACATCTGAGAGGAGCCCAGACAGCACCATTGTAAAGTGCTCACCTGCAGACGGAAAAGTCCGCTGTTGGAGGCCATCAACTGTCTCAAGAGGATGGGGGACAGTAGTGCTTACTTGAATATCACCAGCTATTATGATGGTTAAACAATGTAGCAAAGGGGCTAAGAACACAAATTTTAGGATCTTGAATCCTAGCCCCTCCACCTACTAAATGAGTAATCTAGGGCAAACTGTTTAACCATGCCTCATTTCCTCTGTTTAAGAAATAAGGCAGCATTAAAAGGTTATGGGAAGGATTAAGTGATATAATCTATCTAAATGTGGTTAATATAGAGTCTGAGGCATGGGAAGCACTCAATAAATATTAAGGATCGCTATACATTATACTATTATTATTAGCTAAGAAAAAGAATTGGCTCAAGATTGGCAGCCAATCTTCTCACTTTAAATCCTTCATCAATGACAGGGCCATAATTTGAGAGTGAGAGCAGAAGGAACGAAGTACCTTGGTGGGGAAGGGGAAACTGAGGGTGCTGCTGTCTCATGCAAAAGGTCTGTGGAAATATCCAGTTTGTCATTCAATGCAAGAAATTTGAAGTTCGGGAGAAAGAGAGAGAAAACTACAGACAGATATTTTTAAGTCGTTGAAATGTAAGTAATAATGGAAGGCATGTGAGCCAATATTCTTGCCCAGGGAAAATGAGGGAACAGCAGTATTTGATTGCGATCTGGAAAGGAAGAGGCCCATGGTGCAAATTTAGAGAAAGCATGCATAGCACCACGATGGCATAACAGATACCATATGAGCTAAAAGCTAAAGGATGCTTTTTCTGGGCAACCAGAATACAAGATAAAAACAAACAAAGAAAGCCTCAAACTCAGAGAGTAGAACTGCCCCTCTGCTTCTGAAACTACAGCTCTATAAAGGAGTAGAAAGCCTTGCCGTTCGTCCTAAGATCCAAAACGTCAGGATAAAACTGTCCCTGCAGGTTTGCAAGACTGTAAACCTTTATGGGAGATAATTGATTTAGAATATAGAATCGCTGAGCCGCGGTGGCATAGCGGTTGTGCACGGGACTGCAGCCCACTGGGTTGGAGCAAATCCAGCAGCAAGGCTGGACCTCCTACTCCCACCACCAGATGGCAGTAATGCCCCCAAAACAAAACAAACAAACAAAAAAGAATATAGAATCATGTCCCTTTAAGTTGTAATTAAGCAGCCCATTGGCCTGTGGTGCTAGGATCCCTGGTGGTGTGGTGGTTACATGTTGGGCTGGGAACTGAATGGTCATTGGTTCAAAACTAGCAGGGGCTTTTCAGGAGAAAGATGGGATCTGCTGTTCTCATGAACGGTTACAGTCTCAGAAACCCACAAGGGGCAGTTCCACCCTGTCATAGAGAGTTGATTTAAGTCAGCAACAATCCGATGGCAGTGAGTCTTTAAATATGGCAGGATGTAGATTTTATTTGCCTTCGTCATCAAAGAGCAAAGATTATTCGTACTGTGGATATTCAGTGCAACTATACAGATAGGGTTATCTAGAAAACCAAGGGCAGATTGTCAAGAGTATCCACAATTTCCCACTTGTGCTTACATTGGCTCTTGAGTGCTGTTAGAGAGCATTCAGTTGGTTGGTTCCAACTAATTACAGGGCCTAAGTATAAAAGAACACTGCCCGGTCCTGTTCCAGCCTCACAACTGCTGTTCTGTTTGAGCCCATTGTTGCAGGCAGGGTGTCAGCTCACAGCACTGAGGGGCTTTCTCTACTTCATTGACCCAATGCTTTCCGAAGAACGATGTCTATGGCTCTTACATAATCTACTGTCAACTTGAGGAGAGGTGTGGAGTCTAACCTATCTATCAGGTCATAGCCAATGAGGCTTCTGTGTGGGCATGGCCTTCTCCTGGGAATTCTGGGAACTCCAGTCTTCCTCCTGGGAGTTGGGACACACTCTCTCTCTGTGAGACACTCCTGGTGACCAGCCACATGGAGCCACCTGGATGGAGTCAGACCCCTGGAGCCGAGGAGACACATAGAGACCCACAGCAGTGCTGAGATACTTCCACTACCACTGGATCCACAAGGCTTTGCACCCACTAGACTTTGATCTTCCTGCATCGTTACATGTGCTCTTGAATCTGAAGAGGACTTGAATTTAAAGACTGGCATCAGTCCTCCGGGCTAAAATCAAACTTATGGACTTGATCTGGATTGAGATGAGATGTTTTCTTAAAATACGATTACTCTTTGATATAAAACTCTATCTTATACTCATATGAGTGTCTATGAATTTATTTCTCTAGTCAAACCAAACTAACACATATCCTTCTCCAGGAACTGGATCCTACTAATAACATTCCTAATGTGTGTGAGACCAAGTCTCAACACACTCATACAGCTCTTGCAACAGATATGTTTGTTCTTCTGGCAGTCCATGGCAGTCTTTTCAACACCCTACACTAGCACCATAATTCAAATGTATCCATTCTTCTGTCTTCCCTATTAATTGTCTAATTAAAATCATTTGGTAATGGGAGAGTGACTCTCTCATAAAATACATCAAGGTGTTCCCTTCTATTTACTAACAAATCTGACTATTAAAAACTCTTCACTTGGAAGATTGCCTTACGATGACCACCACCATTTGTTTATATAAGCTGGCCAACAAACAATCCTTTACTCCTCAGTGTAGATAAACAAATTCACAAGCTTCCTGCACATAGCAGCTATGGGACCAGAGGTGGTGGTCACATTCTCTGTCTCTTGTCTCTTTAAAGACAAGCTCCCAGGTTAATGCCGACAATCTAGCACCTGCTGACACATGCAATAGGCAATACCTACGATATGCGTGATGTCTTTCATCTGATCTTTCTTTCCAGAAGTATGTAGGTGGTACTCAGCAAAAGAAGAGGATCAGAAGGAGAGAAAGAATGTTATATTGTAGTCTGAAATAAAATGACTCAAATTTGTCACCTTTTCCTATCATTACTCATTATCAGGAGACAAAAGGTTCCTACCCTAACCCATGAGGAATTGATGGTTTCACAAGCTGGCACAAGTCTTGGTATTGCAAAAAATGCCTTATAAAACTATTTTTTCCAGAGTCAGGGAATGACCCTGAGTGAAATATTAATTTTCTGAAATTTTTAAGGAGGCAAGGGACTCACATAGTTGGAAAAAGCCTCAGAAAACATTTAGTTCTAGTACTACATTTTACGGATGAGAAAACAAAGGTCTAAACTGACGTAGACTGAACCTAGGTCATGTAGCAAATAAAAAGTTCAGCAAAAAAGAGATCATAAGAATCATTTCAGGGGCTGAGCTCCAGTGGTGTAGTGGTTGTATGCAGGACTGCGGCCCACTGGATTGGTGATTCAAATCCAGCAGCAGCTTTCCAGGAGCAAGGTTGGGCTTCCTACTTCCGCCAGAGGGCAGTGATGCCCCCCCCCCCAAAGAATCATCCCAATGATTATTCTACCACATCACTTCTGTTTAAATTGACAGCTTAAAAACGGTGTCAGGCATCAATAAGCTAAAATTATATTATTATTAATGAGGGGAAGTACAGATTGGGGACCCAAAGCCCATCAATAGGTGAGGTGACATCTTTTGCAGAGGAATTACAAGGAGGAGATGAGTCAGTTAAGATACAGGGTAGGAGCTATGAAATATGCAACCTTCCTCTAGTTCCCATGCTGCCTCCCAC